>RJWK010031254.1:0-24328 GCA_004363435.1 Platanista minor | reverse complement strand
TCCTTTGTATGTTAATTGTTGTTTTTCCCTTGCTGCTTTTTTTTTTTTTTTTTTTTTTTGCACAGTATGCGGGCCTCTCACTTCTGTGGACTCTCCCGTTGCAGAGCACAGGCTCCGGATGCGCAGGCTCAGCAGCCATGGCTCACAGGCCCAGCCGCTCCGCGGCATGTGGCATCTTCCCAGACCGGGGCATGAACCCGTGTTCCCTGCATTGACAGGTGGACTCTCAACCACTGCGCCACCAGGGAAGCCCTCCCTTGCTGCTTTTAATATTTTTTCTTTGTATTTAATTTTTGATAGTTTGATTAATATGTGTCTTGGCATGTTTCTTCTTGGATTTATCCTGTGTGGGACCCTCTGCACCTCCTGGACTTGATTGACCACCTCCCCTCCCATATTAGGGAAGTTTTCAACTATAATCTCTTCAAATATTTTCTCAGACCCTTTCTGTTTCTCTTCTTCTTCTGGGACCCCTATAATTCGAATGTTGTTGAGTTTAATGTTGTCCCAGAGGTCTCTGAGACTGTCCTCAATTCTTTTCATTCTTTTTTCTTTATTCTGCTCTGTGGTCGTTATTTCCACTATTTTATCTTCCAGGTCGCTTATCCATTCCTCTGCCTCAGTTATTCTGCTATTGATTCCTTCTAGAGAATTTTTAATTTCATTTATTGTGTTGCTCATCTCTGTTTGTTTGCTCTTTAGTTCTTCTAGGTCCTTGTTAAATGTTTCTTGTATTTTCTCCGTACTATTTCCAAGATTTTGGATCATCTTTACTATCATTACTCTGAATTCTTTTTCAGGTAGACCGCCTATTTCCTCTTCATTTGTTTGGTCTGGTGGGTTTCTACTTTGCTTCTTCATCTGCTGTTTATTTCTTTGTCTTCTCATGTTGATTAACTTACTGTGTGTTCTCCTTTTCTCAGGCTGCAGGTTCATATTTCCCTTTGTTTTTGGTGTCTGCCTCCAGTGGCTCATGTTGGTTCAGTGGGTTGTGTAGGCTTTCTGGTGGAGGAGACTGGTGCCTGTGTTCTGGTGGATGAGCCTGGATCTTGTCTTTCTTTTGGGCAGGACCACGTTCAGTGGTGTGTTTTGGGGTGTCTGACCTTATTGTGATTTTAGGCAGCCTCTCTGTTAATGGGTGGGGTTGTGTTCCTGTCTTGCTAGTTGTTTGGCATAGGGTGTCCAGCACTGTAGCTTCCTGCTCGTTCCGTGGAGCTGGATCTTAGCATTGAGATGGAGATCTCTGGGAGAGCTTTCGCCATTTGATATTATATGGAGCTGGGAGGTCTGGTGGACCTATGTCCTGAACTCGGCTCTCCCACCTTAGAGGCACAGGCCTGACACCAGGCTGGAGCACCAAGACCCTGTCAGCCACATGGCTAACATGGGAAAGGAAATAGTCACCCAAGTCCAGGAAGCACAGAGAGTCCCATTCAGGACAAACCCTCTTTTCTTTTCCTTTGTGCTTTGTCTAGTTTCACTTGCTCACAGGGAGCCACAGGCAGAGGCCTTACATTAGCCCTTCAGACCAGAGTTCCTGGTGCAGAACTGCTCTGCCGACACCTCAGCTCAAGACCCTGTGCAGAAGCGCCATGCACAGGACGATGCGATTCAAGATGGTGGCAGCAGGCTGTGTGCCTCAATAGACATTTTCATCTCTAACATTTTTCTTAAAATAGATGGCATAATATTTTATCTTAATTCAGTTTTTTTCCAGGTAGTCAAGGTAACAAAATCCAAGTCTACTGATATCTGATTATATATTATAGTGATCATACTTAGTTAATCTATAAAAATAGAGATGTTCTATTTGGATGTCTGGAACCAAATAGAATATTGTCAACTTGTGACCTATTTGCTTTTGTCTTCTTGGATCTAGAATAATATGTAGCACATTAGCAGTCTTCAAGTGTTTATTAAATTAAATGGAAGCAATCATTTGATATCTTGCAGTGAACTAACACCATTAGGCTACGAGCAGTATGAGACCAAGATCCATGTTAGATTCCTCTGTTGTTCTTCACAGTGTCTCACATAGTATCTAGCCTACTGTAAGTTATGTTCATTTAATATATAAAAGAATAAATTTTTTAGGGACTTCCCAAGTGGCGCAGTGGTTAAGAATCCGCCTGCCAATGCAGGGGACATGGGTTCGAGCCCTTTTCTGGGAAGATCCCACATGCCACGGAGCAACAAAGCCCATGCACCACAACTACTGAGCCTGCGCTCTAGAGCCTTCAAGCCACAACTACTGAGCCCACATGCCTAGAGCCCATGCTCTGCAACAAAGGGAAGCCACCTCAATGAGAAGCCCATGCACTGCAACAAAGAGTAGACCCCACTCGCTGCAACTAGAGAAAGCCCACGCGCAGCAATGAAGACCCAACGCAGCCAAAAATAAAAATTAAATTAATTAGTTAATTTTTTTTAAAGAATAAATTTTTTTTTAAATTCAGCATAGTTTTTGCCAAGTTTTTCCATTAAATAACAATTAGGTAATACATTCAACTACTAATTAAGGTGCTCCTAGTTTATGATGATAAAAATCATCTCATCAACAAATATGGTCAGGAGACAGAGCATCCAAATCATTTCCATAAGCCATTTAAAATTATAGATGCATACCATAGAGGATGGGATGCATCATTTACTGTTAAAATATTCAATTGAGATAGGAGGGGTTTTTTTTTTTTTTTTTTTTGCTGTACGTGGGCCTCTTACTGTTGTGGCCTCTCCTGTTGTGGAGCACAGGCTCCGGATGCGCAGGCTCAGCAGCCATGGCTCATGGGCCCAGCCGCTCCACGGCATGTGGGATCTTCCTGGATCGGGGCACGAACCCAAGTCCCCTGCATCGGCAGGCGGACTCTCAACCACCGCCACCAGGGAAGCCCGAGATAGGAGGTCTTTATTGATTTGATCCTTTCTCAGAAGAATGATGGGAAGTCAGTGAATGCTGGAAAAAATTCTTATCCTTAGCCATTTCTGTAGTGGGTTGAAGTAGTACTTAGCAGTGATCAGTAGGAGAATAATTATACATAAAATCTGCTTGCTTCATATTTATGTGTCTGGACACACTGGATTTAGTTTAGTTTTTTTTTTTTTTTTTTTTTAAAGTGAGCGGAGATACGATATCTCCATTCAGGAGACAAAACTAACAAAGTGTCATCGGACCCTAAATTTAAAACAAATTTCTTTAATCATATATAGATTTTTTTTTTTTGCTTTCAGTGATTTTGCTTGCAAATTTCATGTTGTAAGAGCAATGTCTCGAAATCCAGATTCCTTGTTACCCCCAATGAGAAATGCTAAAGTCTCCCACTGAGATGTGTTTGCATCCATTTTGCTCCTAAATGTTATCTTTTAAGTAATTTGAACTAAAAACAATCTATGCATGATTTTGTCAAAGTTTCATTAGAATGATTAGTTCACTAAAGTTTAAAGTTGTTTCTCTTTGTTTTTTCATTCTGTTCTGTGCTTCTCTTTGGTGCATATCAAACCAAGAGAGAAATGATTTATTTTCTGTTGCCTAGTCCTGGGTCAATTCATGTTGAATTCAGCTTCTTCGCTGTGGGTTGGTGTGGAGCTGGAAGGACAAGCATTTTCCAAAAGACTATATATAAAGCCCTCTATGTTCTTGTGTACTGAGAAGCTTGCTTATGAAATTGAGAAAATTCCCACTCTGTTTGAATTTTCTCATAAGCATAAGTTCACTGCTCTACTTAAGTATAAATAGGGAAACCAAGATTGTGGGTCAAAAAAGTTTAAGAGGGAAATGATCACTTTCTCTCTTGTCTCAATCTTATTTTTCTCAAAGATAGAGATAACCAAAGAAGAGCTGATTATTAAATAAGCATTAGTGCTTGCCTTTTGATTAAAGTTGTAAATGTAATTTCCTAGACATCCCATGAGCAAATGTAAAACATGATTAGATTGTAATAATAAGTGAGTTTGGCCAATTCTTTTCCTGTTTGACTCAGGCTGCTGCCTTTGGAGAAATCTCCCTTAAGGAAGCAGTCTTCCCATTTCATACTTTGAAGCTTTGGCAGAAGAATGGACTATCCTGATATTTAAATTCTTACGATTATTACGTGATATATAGACTGACTAGAGCATCTAGTGCTCAAAGATTTTCATGTTTTACAATGAATATTAATGCAGGAATTGACCTAAGAATCTGTCCTTGTGGTATTTGAGTGCCATTTACAATTCACTGGGGTACTGATGTATGAAAAGTTGGATTGTTAGAATTTCTTACCAGTTGAATTAATTTATTTTATCAGCAGTGTCGGTAAGATTAAATATCTTTTTCTTATATTTCATGGCATATTTGTGAAAACAGAAATCTCTGGACTCTAGCACCTAGCAGGAAATTTCATGTTTTATAATTGTAATACATAATAATAAATTTCATGTTTTATCATTATAATACATAATATTTCATGTTTTTTAATTATATCTCATGTTTTATAATTATAAAATTTCATGTTTTATAATTATAATACATAATAATAAAAATTGAAGATTCCCCATTGTATGGCATTGCAATAATATAGCTAATCAATTCTTATTAGTGGAAACTCTTTTGTTTCCCATCTTTGCTGCTATAAGGAGTACACTGATAAACATCTTTACAGGTGAATATTTCCGAATTTGCTTATTTATTTTTAATAGGTTGAATAAGTTGAAGGGAAATTGTTAAATCAAAGGATACCATATTTCTCAAATTCTGACAAACCTCACGCAATTACTCATCGAGAAGTTCATACTAATTTATAGACCTACTGGTGACTTACGAGAGCAACAATTTCCCCAATGCTCCTCTGCACTGAGTTTTATTGCAGTTTTATTATTCTAGCCAATTTAATAAATAAAATGGAATCTCAGTGAAATATTAATTGCATTTCTGAGGTTCAGCGATTTTTCTAGGCTTATTTATATTGATACTTTATCTTTTGTGAATTATTTTCATACATTTTCTTTGCATGTTCTCCAAAAAAGCGTGTTTGTGTTTTTCATTGATTTAAAAAAATCTTTTAGAAATAATCCTTTGTTATACTATGTTGTAAATAGATTTTTCTCATTTCATGATACAACTTTGAACCTTTCGCAATGATAAGTTTTTAGTTGTTTGTTTGGTCTGTTGGTATATTACTATCATGTTTGCAAACTCTGATACCATGCTTAGAAAAGCGTACTCCCACTCCCAAAGTGTACAGATATACACCTTACACTTACTTTGAGTATTTGCATGTGTTCATTTTTCTACATTTAAATCTTTAGTCAATTGGGAAAATATTTTGGTGTAAGGTGCAAAATATTCACCTGTCTTAATTCTTTTTATACTTGCTTAACCAATTTTTTATATACTACTTATTCGATAATTCAAACTTATTTTTAATATTATGAAATAAATTTATTATGTATATTGTTACTATATGACTTAGTATTTTTTTCCTGGAAATTCTATTCTACTCTATCAAACTGTTTTTTCTGTATTGACAATACTGCCATGTTGCCTTTATTTTTTAACTTTATATTTTGATATCTTGTGGGGAAAAATATAAAGTTACTTTTCTTTTGAGGTCTTTTTTATTTGAAATGGCTATTTCTAAAAGGTTAAAAGTTGACTATTTTAAAAAGTTTAACCTTCTACTTTTTGTTTTTAAAGATTTTTTTTTTTTTTTTTTTTTTTTGGCTGTGTTGGGTCTTCATTGTTGCATACAGGCTTTCTCTAGCTGCGGTGAGCAGGGGCTACTATTCGTTTCGGTGCGTGGGCTTCTCATTGTGGTGGCTTTTCTTGTTGCGGAGCATGGGCTCGAGGCGCATGGGCTTCAGTAGTTATAGAACGTGGGCTCAGTAGTTGTGACTCACAGGCTCTAAAGCGCAGGCTCAATAGTTGTGGTGCACGGGCTTAGTTGCTCTGTGGCATGTGGGATCTTCCCAGACCAGGGCTTGAACCTGTTTCCCCTGAATTAGCAGGTGGATTCTCAACCACTGCACCACCAGGGAAGCCCTAACCTTCTACATTAATTATATAATAAGTTCTCAAATTCTATAACAAATTAATAGTTTATAATGTAATACGAGAAGAAATTTATTTCTGTAAAATAGCTTTCCCATCCAGAAATATGATATGGATTTCAATTTATTCAATATTCATTTGATATCTGCAGTAGAATTTTTGTAGTTTTCTTCCCATGGAACCAGGGTATTTCTTTTTGTATTTATTTTTAGATATTGCATATTTTTAGTTTCTGTTTGAATTTCTTTTTAGCATTTATGAAAAATATCTTGTAGATATTTTTCTTCTGACTTATTAATTTGGTACATCATATTAGTAGGTTTTAAAATATTGAGCCACCTTTTGTAATGTGAGTCTCAAGAACTTATTAAACAATGGGGCTGCTGAAAATTTTTAATTTTTAGATATTTAAAGCTGAAAATTAGACTCTGAAACAGGAAATTCTGAGATACTCAGGATGTCAATAGAGCTCCATAGGCAGCACTCCTATTGTGTTGTGATATATCTGCAATATATGGATACATATTATATATAATATATATTATATGACATATAGGTGTATATATATATTTACGTTTATATAGCGCTGTGTTTTTGTCTCTTTCACATAAATCTTACCTTGAATGTTGAACACGTAGTACATTCTTGACAGATGTTTTATTCACAGTTATTAAATATATACTTATCATGTTTGTATAGTAAATTTTAACTTACTGTGAATAAAAAGGATGAACTATCTATAACTTATCTTTTGGTGGTATTTTCACAACTTCCAGTAAAGGATAGTATATTATAGTAAAGAAATAACCAGGAAGAGAAAGCTAATGATTGATACCCAATCCTTTTTCTTGTTTTCCAGAAGATATAACCTTAAGAATGGCATATTTCAGATAAGAAGGAAAAAGCATCTGATAAGAGAATTTTCTGCATTGGTGTGTGACTAATGATGCAACAGATGTTTAATACAAATGAGTTGATAAATAGTGTGATGAGAAAGAAAATGATTCAATTTGAAATGTACATATATTTATTTTTGGTATGTAGTGTATGTATAAATGAAACAAGTGTTCAATGGGTAGAAGGTTGCAGTTATGCTGAATTAGTAAGTTCTAGAGATCTGCTTATAACCTAGTGCCTAGAGTTAATATGGTACTGTGTACTTCAGAATCTGTTAAGAGGGTAGATGTTAATTGTTCTTACCACTTAAAACAAAACAAAAAGAAATAAAAACACAGGGACATAAGGAAACTCTAGGAGATGTTGGATCTGTTAACCTTGATGTGGTGGTGGTTCTCGTGTGTTTGCCTATGTTCAAACAAATCATACGCATTAAATAGTGCAGTTCTTTGTATATCAGTTATACATCAATAAAGCTGTTAAAAAGAAGATAAAAAAACTCTCCAATTAATTATGTAAGTAGAGAGTATCGGTGATCTGCTACAGATTTTTCTTTTTCTGTTTTATAGCTTATTTCATCTTGTGGGTTTTTTTTTTTTTAACTGAAGAGACATAGAGCCAATGGCATTGCTTTTATCCAATAAGAACCGATAACTCAACTTGTTTTTCTTGGGGCAGGGTTTCTTGGCATTATTGACATTTCAGGCCTGATGAGACGTGGTTGTGGGGTACTTTCCTGTGCTTTATGGGATGTTTAGCAGCATCCCGGGCCTCTAATATCCTAGATGCCAGTTACACCCTCCTGTTGCAACCAGAATGTCTCCAGACACTGCTGAATTTTCCTATGGGGACAAAATCTCCCCAATCTATTAGGTAATAGATTAATCTGCTTCCTTTCACTTACTGAGGGAAGCACAGACATGTCCATTCTAAGGATTTTCATGTTTGTCCTCACTCCTTCCTCCTCTGCTCCATCCTTCTTTGCACCCCCTTTCTTTCTTTCACCTCCCTCTTTCAGCCTGCCTCTTTTTCTTCTTTTGGTCCCAACATCCTTCTCACACATGCACTAAATTCTGTGATACTTTTTTTGTTTTAAGACTTTTGTTAATAACTAGACATTTAGGGATCTTCTGGGGCTTGCAATATCAGTTGCTACTTCTTGATGCACTGTTATCTACAGTCAAGACTGACTGGGTATAAATGGGACATCTGTGCTCTTGGTAAGGACTAGAGCCGAAAGCAATGCTACACTAAAGACACTGGCAGGAGGCTAGACTGCAGAAGTGATGGAAAGCTTCAGACTTGCTGGGCCGAGAAACAGGGAGGAAGCAGTAAAGAAGATGACTTCTTTACTGTCCTATATTAGAAACATAAATAACTTGCTTCAGTTAAAATCTAGCTGGGATGGCAAAGAAAGGAAAACTACAGTATTTGTAGAAGAGGCTCTGTGCCCCTTGTATGGACTGGACCTGCTTTTGTGGAAGAGAGCTTCAAAGATAACAGTAATGGTCTGCTTCTTAAGACAGTTGTAGCCATATGGGTTTTCATTTTATTATTATTCAAACCACATATATACATTACCTGGACTTTTGATGTATAGTATATTAAAATGTATACTTATTAATATATAGTTATTTACATTAAAAAAATCTAGTTGGGCTTCCCTGGTGGCGCAGTGGTTGAGAGTTTGCCTGCCGATGCAGGGGATGCGGGTTCGTGCCCCGGTCTGGGAAGATCCCACATGCCGCGGGGCAGCTGGGCCCGTGAGCCATGGCCGCTGAGCCTGCGCGTCCGGAGCCTGTGCTCCGCGACGGAACAGGCCACAACAGTGAGAGGCCCGTGTACCGCAAAAAAAAAAAAAAAAAAAAAATCTAGTTGGAATGGAGGGATCCATTCCAGTTAAAGTTGGTCAACTTAGCTCAAGCTTTTTTTTTTTTTCTGCTGTCTAAAATTTACATTGAAAATCCAAAGAATACAAAAATGAGACAAAATATATATCTATGCAAATATATTTCCATTGCCTTTCAAACAGTCTTGACAGGTATTTGTGACGATCTGGAGAAGTGAGCATGCTCATGTTCTGCTCATGTTCTGTTGCTATAAATTTTTTAGTGGGGAGTTTAGCGATAAGCAGGTAAAAGTTAGAAATATTTTTTTCCTTCAGTCCTGAATATTGGACTTCCAAATTTTGTCCTAATAAAAGAGAAGTGCACAAAAAATACAGTTATAAAATTTTTATATAAATATATTATAGTTTGCAATAGCAAAAATTAGGAACAACCTGAATGTCCTACATCAATGGGCCGATGGGATAAATTATGATGTATATTTAGTGGCAAATTTTGTTATTAAAATTATGTTGGAGAAAAATAACATGGAAAGCAATTTATAATATATTAATGTAAAAGGATTATACCAAATAATATGTGTAGGGAAGATTAAAAAATCATCATTAAAAAATCTATCTGTGGATATATGATAAAATAGTAATAATTATTATCTATAGGTGGGACAATTTGATGTGATTTTTATTTTCTCTTATTTGCTGGTAGGTATTTTATAAATTTTCTAATGATTATGCGATTGTTGTAAATTTTGTTTTAAAACAAAGGTTTGTAGCATTTAAGAAAATCTAGTGGGGGACTTAACAGGGAAATGCCAATGCCAAGTGTGTTTGTCATTTGTGAAATACTTAATTTCGTTTGGAATCTCTTCTGGTACTTTTTGAAGAACACACACTGAGGAAAACTTTATTTTTATCTCTCATTTTTACATGTGTTATAGTAAAAACAAAACAGTCTCAGTTACTTAGAAGAATTTTAGGAAACATGTTAAATAAAACCTCAGAAAACTTACACACCAGCAGTGTAGTTGAGAATGTTCTATGGTAAGTAAATAACTTACTGGTTTTCTGACTACTGGTAAGGAAAGAAGTAAAAAATTAATACATATCACATTATTTATAGTCTTGCCCAGAAATTCTTCTACCCCAAAGCATGTGAATATGGACGAATATATAGGTTAGGGTGACCCTGTGCTTAATTTGGCACAGTATTCCAGTCCAGAGCAGTACACTTGAGAATTGGTGGTCATAACTATATGCCCTTTGTCCTTGTAAATTATGTTAACTGGTCATCAGTGTCCAGAGAGAGAAAGAAAAATATTAGGGAAAAATTAGATTCAGAGACAAAGGGAAAGAATTTTAAAAAATATTCTTCCATCATTGCAGAGGTAAAAATGAAATATATCAAAATACCTGAGAATGCCTGTCATTTAACTTACCTGAGAATGCCTGTCATTTAACTTACCTGAGAATGCCTGTCATTTAACTTGCGAGATCATCGGTTAAGCACGTAATAATGCGACCCAATTGTATAAGAGAGAAAACTGAAGTGGATGGAATGTCGGTAAAATAGAAAACTGGCTTCAGGGTTAGTTGAATGGTGGTTTTCTATTTTGCATCCATGAATGTAAAATCTTGCATGTTTTCTACTCTTTATCTTTTTTCTCATTATATAGTAGAACTTTCAGTGCATAAAACTGTCTTATTTTAAATTTACAACCATCATTTCATCTCAGGTTTTCCAGATCTGTTGACTTTAACGCACGTGCACATCCAGGGAAGTAGGACTCATTGACACTGCTCCCCGAATCCCATGCAATTGAACATTTAAGTGCTGGGGGATTTACAAAGAAAAACACAAGACTCCTTTGTCAAATCCAGCAGGGAAATGCTGTACCCAGCAGCCTTACCTAGGAGAGTATGAGTGAACATCCATGGAAAAAGCTCTGAGAAGGGAAAGACCAAGCAAACATTACTTAACTTTGTTTCATCTGGGTTTCCCAAACTTTTGCAACCGGGAAGCCTTTCATTAGCAAAGCCTATTAATATCCCGTGGGTCAAGTGTTCTACGGAACTCAGCTTAGAAAGCACTGGTCAAGACTATTCAAACTGTAATGAGGCAGTTTAATTATTCAGGTTATTTGTCTGAAAATATTACCTCCCATGCTGCAAGGTCAGAATTATCAGCACGATTATGTCATTTCACATTCTGGTCTCATGTCTGGCCTGGGTTTCTAGGTTTTTAAGAAAGCTCCCTGGGAAATTAGAATGCGGTGTTGGCTTTGGGAATCATTGCACTAGAATCAATTTAGATTAATGCTAATATTATTACCAATATTGCTATTCTTATTACTATGATAGTAATGTAATAATACTATTAATTCTTTAGAACTCTTTTTTCCATTCTTACCTCATTATCATTGCCTATTGACTAGCTGCCCTGGAGGCAAATATACCACAGAAATGCAAAAGAAAGGATTCTGGAGAGTATATTCAACAAGGTCCAGTTAGCTGCTCTCATTGTTAAATGACAGTGGTCGACAGTGATGGGAACAAATTCTTACCAAGTAGATGACAAGAGCTACTATGAAGCCCCTAAGAAGAAGGAAATTATTTTTGGTAATAAAATCAAGTAGTTTGGTGACCCAACTTCCCCTGCCTTCCCGACTTCTGTCCATTCTCTGTGCAGGTCCCAATTCCACCCCACTCCACTCTCCTCCCTGTGGTCCAGGAGCAGACATCCTCCTGCCTCCCTGCAGAAGCCTCAGTATAACACTGGTGCCCCAAACACCCGCTCATCTAGCATCTGGACATTTTGGCTGGTCTTGGGCACCCAGGCAGCCTTTTTGAAGGAATCTTAACAGATGGCTAACATGTTTGTGCCTTTGTATTTATCCCTATGAAATGATCCCATGGCTTTGCTCCAATGATATGTAAACTGTTTGAAATGACCAATAGAGAGAATCATGCTGCAAAGTAGCATAGTTCTGTCCATTTGCTCTTTATTTTTTCCTTTTTTTTTTTTTTTTTTTTTTTGCGGTACGCGGGCCTCTCACTTGTGGCCTGTCCCGTTGTGGAGCACAGGCTCCGGATGCGCAGGCTCAGCAGCCATGGCTCACGGGCCCAGCTGCTCCACGGCACGTGGGATCTTCCCGGACCAGGGCACGAACCCGTGTCCCCTGCATCGGCAGGTGGACTCCCAACCACTGCGCCACCAGGGAAGCCCTGCTCTTTATTTTTTAAACTTTTAAATTTTTATACAATTTTAAATGTTACTTTCCATTTACAATTATTACAAAATATTGGCTATTTCCCTGTGTTGTACAGTATATCTTTGAGCCTATCTTACACCCAATAGTTTGTACCTCCCACTCTCCTACCCCGATATTGCCCCTCCCTCCTCCACCCTGCCACTGGTGACCAGTAGTTTCTTCTCTAAATATGAGTCTGCTTCTTTTATGTTATATTCACAGTTTGTCTTATTTTTTAGATCCACACAGAAGTTATATACAGTATTTGTCTTTCTCTAAGTGACTTATTTCACTTAGCATAATGCCCTCTAAGTCCATCGATGTTGCTACAGATGGCAAAATTTTGTTCTTTTTCATGGCTGAGTAGTATTCAATTGTGTATATATACCACATCTTCTTTATGCACTCATCTACTGATGGACACTTAACGTTGCTTCCATGTCTTGGCTATTGTAAATAGTGCTGCTGTGGACATTAGGGTGCATGTATCTTTTTGAATTAGTGTTTTGTTTTTCTCGGATATATACCCAGGAGTGGAATTACTGGACCATATGGTAGTTCTATTTTTAGATTTTTGAGAAACCTCTATACTGTTGTCCCCTGTGGCTGCACCAATTTACACTTCCACCAACAGTGCACAAGGGTTCCCTTTTCTCCACATCCTCACCAACATTTGTTATTTGTGGACTTTTTGATGATAGCCATTCTGACAGGTATGAGGTGGTATCTTATTGTGGTTTTTTTTTTGCATTTCCCTGATGGTTAGCGATGTTGAGCATCTTTTTATGTGCCTGTTAGCCATCTGCATTTCCTCTTTGAAAAAATGTCTATTCAGTTCTTCTGCCCATTTTTTAATTGGGTTGTTTTTTTGTTTTGTTTCGTTTTGTTTTGTTTTTTGAGGTTGAGTTGTATGAAACCTTTGCTATTTACTACTGTGAGATTCGGGTAGGATAAACAACCAAAAATCACTACAAGAGCTGCCTTATTTACTCATATTTCTGTCCTTTTTGGAATCTCTTCCCTTCCTTATAGACCACATTTTGGGGTGAAGGAAACTTGATAATTTTTAATCATCCTTTTTCTTTCCTCCCCTTACGTTCTTCTCTTTTTGAAGCAGTGACTACCACTGCCCATAGGATGCCATCTTGAGTAGGTGGTACCCCCCCCCCCTTGGTTGCCTCCCCCCTCCCTGTGAGTTTATGTTTATTGTTCTTCCGCTCCCTCTGGAAGGTGAGCAGGGCTGTTGGTTGGCAGATGCACTGTTGATTCTCTAGGGAGACATGAGCAGTGTACTTGACTCATATTCACCTCCTTCTTCAGTGGGACCAAAGCTATTATATTCCCAAATCCGAAGGGAAAATGTTCAGGAAATACCTCGGAAATAATTTCATATCTTTCCCCTCATATACACCCTTTCTTGTAATATCTCTTTTAAAATACTCTTTACTCCTAAGGAGGGAGTGAAGGGTCCAATGAACTTTTGCACTGATTGCTTTCAACTTTGGGTTTCTTGGTGTTCTTCAGAAATTGAAGCCGACAAGTTCAAACTTTGTGAGTTCTTCCATGGTTCCCAGTGCACAGTTTATTCTAAGACTTACTATGTTATATGGAATTTATCTGTTTGTGTCTGCCTCTCCTACCAGACTGTGCCCTCAAGATGCACAGAACCAGCGCAGTAGCAGAGATATTATGGGAATCCATAAAGTATTTGTTAAATTAAGCTGTTGAACCTCATTGTCATGTCACAGCCTTGTCCTACCACGACGAGAATAATTTCCCTCTTCTCTGGGCTGGAATAATATTTGGTTATAGTTCTGCCACCGATTTTGCCATAAAGGTTTCCAGTTGTCTTTGCATTTGCCTCCCGCACCAGGTATGAGTGCCTAGGAAGCAGGCATAACATCCTATCAGCTCTGCTTCCTTTGTACCCTGCCTGCCACTGAGGAGCTAATTGATGCTGTGAATGTAGCAGGGCCAGTCATTTCTTCACAGTGCACTCGAGATGTGCAAAGAAATGAAGGGTTCTTTACTTCCTGTGTGTGATCTGATCTTCCTGAGCAAACATTATAATCCATTTCATGAAACTCCAACCAATATAATAATTTAAGCAATCTTTTTAGGTAACTCATTTTTTGAAAAATTTAAATGTTGAATACTTAAGACTTTCAGATTTCCTTATTCCTCTCCCTACTGCTGTCCAGGGCAGCACAGATCCATGTGTTCTTCTGTCATCCTCTGGTGTCTCTTGTTCACTTGGTCACTTCAAGTCTTGGTGACAACTCTAGCCAAAGTCTGTGACTGTGTTCTTCCCCACCCACTTGGCCCTGCTCAACTCCTATGACACTGTGATCCTGCTGAGGTCTGGCTGTAACTCCCACCCAGTCCCTGGCTTGGGGGCAATGTCCCTGGGGCTCTCAGCCATGGTGGCATCACCCCTGCCAGTCAGCACTAGCAGCTGTTGCCCACATCCTGCTGCAGGGCACAGGGGACCTCTGACACCTCCCTCCTCCCTGCTCAGGAGCCGAGAGAGACTTGAGGGATCTAAACTGTGAATTCCCTCTAACTATCATATAGTAGCTGCTTTTACTCTGATGGCACCATCCTGGGTTGGTGTGAGGATATCCTCGGAGTCACTTGGGAGGTCATCCTCTGCTGAGTCCAAAACAGGAAGAGCAACTGAATGCCTCAGCTCTCAGCTTCCCCCGTCCCGACCAACAACCTCCAGACCAGGACCTACTGACCTCAGATAATCCTCTTTACCTGGACTCCTCTTTTCACCACACCCTGGGGGTTCATTCTGGTGGGAATGGATGTTGACAGCAGGGGGGACAAGGGTGGATGACAACACAAGATACACTTTTCAGTTCCATACAAATGAATTCAGGTGGTGGAAATCCTTACACTAGGAGGAACTAGGGTTTTAGGTGAGGGAAGTCTAGTAGGTGGGTCACCTAGGCCACAAATTTTAGCTTTTCACTTCCTGTTCCAATGGTGCCTTTGGAATGGCACTCAGGAAAATAGGAGGGTGTGGAGGCTAAGAGAACAAGGGAAGGAAGCGATCTGCCCCTGGTCCACAGCCAGCAGTGGTAAATAGCTCAGAGTCTAAGGCACACACAGAAGTGGCCTGGGCTGTTCATTGAGCCATTATGTGTGACTGTAACTTTTAAAGTCCAGTCCCAACTCTGTAAAGATGCTCCCATTGTTCTTATTTCACACCAGTGTGGGACCCAGCTCAGCCGCTTCTCAGGCTCCATGGGGAGACCCATAATCAGGTGTCACACCTACTCTGGGTGGCTTTAGGCTCTGCTGGGTTGTGGACAGAGCACGTGCCGTCTCTATTGTGATGCTACGTCAGAGGCTCACCGAGCCCCAGTTGTTTGTGTTTGTAGCCTGATAAGGAGAAAGGAAAGCTCCCTCTTTAGAAACACTCCATAGCATAGGTGTGAACACACCCCTCCATCGAGATTTGGCAAATCTCCTGTAAGCTTCTAAAGAGTCAATATCAAGTGTTGAACATTATGTGATAACCTCGGTGTCTTTTGTTCCTTTAATAGAGAATCAACCAATGAAACTGTTTCTTCCCCTTTCCAGTCCCTGAGACAGAGTCTAAAGCTCAACAAAGCTCTTGTGAAAAAAATTCTTCTTTTTTACATTCAATAAATAGAACATATTACAACACCATGTAGGTTCAAGTGTCATTAAAAAAAAATCGTACAGAGTATGTGCTGAGACTTAGGAGGTTTTAAACATGCTAAATGAGGAAGTTCTAGTTCAGTGGAGGCTCACACTGCTCCTGAGGGGAAAACTCCAAAGCATTAGACAGTTGTTTAAACTGCAAAGATTACCATCAAGAACAGTGAGGAATAGTTTACTTGGGGCCAGTGGAGTGCTTTATCCATATTGATCCATCAGTATTTGCTATGATTACTGCTAATTCCTTTGTAAATCAACTCTTCTTGTAAACTCTGACAGAAAATAGCTAACAGGGGACAAGTTTGGTTCCTAAACAGTTATGGGAGTTGGGTCCTGTATTATTAGCATTTACCTCATTTAGTTACCTGAGCTACCTCAAGCTTGTGTTTCTAACTACAGAGAGAGAGGGGGCGCTATTTTAATAAAAGGGAAAGTGAAACAGGCCCCCAGCCTTCATCTGCAAAGAGAGGGAAGCAATGCTGGTGAGTGAGATGGTAATGTCTGAATAAAAAGTCTCCCCAACTCTTCTTTTTCTATTAATGTGTAGCAAAATAATGAAGTTTCAGCTTTGGACACATTTAGTTATCAGAATTTGCTAGAGCAGACAGACAATGAATGATAAAAACTAATGATAATGATAACAAACACTACAGGTCCAGAACCCTACCTTCACCCTACCCCAAAGCTGTTGCAAAATGATTTATGGTTGGCAGGAAATTGAATGGCAATTTGGTTGAAAACAAATGTCAAATGTTAATACTATGCAAATTGTTTTCCTCTTTGATTGGAAATCACCATACAATGCACCACTATCACCACGGTGACAGGCTCTTTCGCACCCCTGCTTACTTACCCCACGTCATCAGCCTCATACCTAGCCCTGAATTTCTTCCTTTACAAATCCTTCATGGCCACCCTGTGTGGTGAAATTAACTTCAGAATAAAACAAACTTCTAAGGATAAACTGAAAAGAGGGAGGGAAAATGCAAGAAGGGAGAGGGCCTCATACCTTAGAGGGCCCAAGGGATCGTGGCCAGCAAAGGTGGAATCAGTGGCCTCTTAGTCAAATCACTGGGGTTCTTCCTGCCTCATCTTGTTCCTGTGCTGACCATTTGCTAGCATCTCTGTTGATCCTGAGAACCTCAAGCATGAAATCTTGAGTCTTTCTCTGGTTCTCAGCAAGCTCCAAACGTCACTGGTGGGAAACCCTCCTTGGGTCCACAAAGCCATCAGACATGGGCAACAGCTCACCCGTGAACATTTCTCCTTCCTCACTACTGTTTCTGAAACCAAGCAGGAGCATCTAGGAGACAGATACTAAATGGGCCGCATGAACACAATCATGAAACCAGCCAGGGTAAGGACAACTCAAGTCCAGCCTATTATCATCAATATTCCATGAGCTAGAGGACTGCGTGCATCTCTTTTTCTAAATTAAGCTTTTTATTTTGAGATAATAGTAGATTCACATTACTATAAGAAATAATAACAAAGAGATTCCCATGTACCCTTTACCCAGTTTTCCCAGTGGAAACGTCTTGCGAAACCACGCTACAACCAGGATATTGACATTAGCACAGTCTACTGGTCTTCTTCAGATTCCCTAGTTTTATTGTACTCCTGGGCGTGTGTGTGTGTGTGTATGTGTGTGTCTTTAGTTTTATACCATTTTATTATATGTGTAGGTTTGTGCATCCATTACTACAGCCAAGATATGGAATTATGCCATCACCACAAGATTCCCTTTTATACGACCATCTTCATTCCATGCTCCTCTCTCTCTAACCCCTGGCAACCATTAACCTGTCCTTCATTTCATAATTCTGTCATTTCAAGAATGTTATGTAATTGGAGTCATATAGTATTCAAACTTTTGGGATTGGCCTTTTTCATTCAGGATCATTCCCTTGAGAACTATCTCATCTTTATTAGAAAGATTAGGAGGTTATCTCATAATTAGGATAATTATGTCTCTCAGTTTAATAGATTATAAAGTAAACAAGCCACTTTATTTATTTTTTTAATTTTTAACATCTTTATTGGAGCATAATTGCTTTACAATGGCGCGTTAGTTTCTGCTGTATAGCAAAGTGAATAAGCTATACGTATACATATATCCCCATATCTCCTCCCTCTTGCATCTCCCTCCCAACCACCCTATCCCACCCCTCTAGATGGTCACAGAGCACCGAGCTGATCTCCCTTTGCTATGCGGCTGCTTCCCACTAGTTATCTATTTTACATTTGGTAGTGTGTATATGTCCATGCCACTCTTGCACTTAGTCCCAGATTACCTGTCACCCTCCCCGTGTCCTCAAGTCCCTCCTCTACATCTGCATCTTTATTCCTATGCTGCCTCTAGGTTCTTCAGAACAATTTTTTTTCTTCTTTTTTTTAGATTCCATATATATCTGTTAGCATACAGTATTTGTTTTTCTCTTTCTGACTTACTTCATTCTGTATGACAGTCTCTAGGTCCATCCACCTCACTACAAATAACTCCATTTCGTTTCTTTTTACGGCTGAGTAATATTCCATTGTATATATGTGCCACATCTTTATTCATTCATCTGTCAGTGGACACTTAGGTTGCTTCCATGTCCTGGCTATTGTAAACAGAGCGGCAGTGAACATTGTGGTACATGACTCTTTTTGAATTATGGCTTTCTCAGGGTATATGTAGTGGGATTGCTGTGTCATATGGTAGTTCAATTTTTAGTTTTTTAAGGAACCTCCATACTGTTCTCCATCGTGGCTGTATCAATTTGCATTCCCACCAACAGTGCAAGAGGGTTCCCTTTTCTCCACACCCTCTCCAGCATTTATTGCTTGTAGATTTTTTGATGATGGCCATTCTGACCGGTGTGAGGTGATACCTCATGGAAGTTTAGATTTGCATTTCTCTAATGATTAGTGATGTTAAGCGTCCTTTCATGTGTGTGCTGGCAATCTGTATATCTTCTTTGGAGAAATGTCTATTTAGGTCTTCTGCCCATTTTTGGATTGGATTGTTTGTTTTTTTGATATTGAGCTGCATGAGCTGCTTGTATATTTTGGAGATTAATCCTTTGTCCATTGCTTCATCTGCAAATATTTTCTCCCATTCTGATGGTTGTCTTTTTGTCTTGTTTATGGTTTCCTTTGCTGTGCAAAAGATTTAAGTTTCATTAGGTCCCATTTGTTTATTTTTGGTTTTATTTCCATTTCTCTAGGAGGTGGGTCAAAAAGGATCTTGCTGTGATTTATGTCATAGAGTGTTCTGCCTATGTTTTCCTCTAAGAGTTTGATAGTGTCTGGCCTTACATTTAGGTCTTTAATCCATTTTGAGTTTATTTTTGTGTATGTTGTTAGGGAGCGTTCTAATTTCATTTTTCTACATGTAGCTGTCCAGTTTTCCCAGCACCACTTATTGACGAGGCTGTCTTTTCTCCATTGTATATTCTTGCCTCCTTTATCAAAGGTAAGGTGACCATACGTGCATGGGTTTACCTCTGGGCTTTCTATCCTGTTCCATTGATCTATATTTCTGTTTTTGTGCCAGTACCATACCGTCTTGATTACTGTAGCCTTGTAGTATAGCCTGCAGTCCGGGAGCCTGATTCCTCCAGGTCCGTTTTTCTTTCTCAAGATTGTTTTGGCTATTCAGGGTCTTTTGTGTTTCCATACAAATTGTGAAATTTTTTGTTCTAGTTCTGTGAAAAATGCCAGTGGTAGTTTGATAGGGATTGCATTGAATCTGTAGATTGCTTTGGGTAGTAGAGTCATTTTCACAATGTTGATTCTTCCAATCCAAGAACATGGTATACCTCTCCATCTGTTTGTATCATCTTTAATTTCTTTCATCAGTGTCTTATAGTTTTCTGCATACAGGTATTTTGTCTCCTTAGGTAGGTTTATTCCTAGGTATTTTATTCTTTTTGTTGCAATGGTAAATGGGAGTGTTTTCTTGATTTCACTTTCAGATTTTTCATCATTAGTGTATACGAATGCAAGAGATTTCTATGCATTAATTTTGTATCCTGCTACTTTACCAAATTCATTGATTAGCTCTAGTAGTTGTCTGGTAGAATCTTTAGGATTCTCTATGTGTAGTATCATGTCATCTGCAAACAGTGACAGCTTTATTTCTTTTCCAATTTGGATTCCTTTTATTTACTTTTCTTCTCCGATTGCTGTGGCTAAATATTCCAAAACTATGTTGAATAATAGTGGTGAGAGTGGGCAACCTTGTCTTGTTCCTCATCTCAGTAGAAATGCTCTCAGTTTTTCACCATTGAGAACAATGTTGGCTGTGGGTTTGTCATATATGGCCTTTATTATATTGAGGTAGTTTCCCTCTATGCCTAGTTTCTGGAGGCCTTTTATCATAAATGGGTGTTGAATTTTGTCAAAAGCTTTTTCTGCATCTATTGAGATGATCATATGGTTTTTCTCCTTCAATTTGTTAATATGGTGTATCACATTGATTGATTTGCATATATTGAAGAATCCTTTCATTCCTGGGATAAACCCCACTTGACCATGGTGTATGATCCTTTCAATGTGCTGTTGGATTCTGCTTGCTAGTATTTTGTTGAGGATTTTTGCATCTATGTTCATCAGTGATATTGGCCTGTAGTTTTCTTTTCTTGTGACATTTTTTTCTGGTTTTGGTATCAGGGTGATTGTGGTCTCAGAGAATGAGTTCGGGAGTGTTCCTCCCTCTACTATATTTTGGAAGAGTTTGAGAAGGATAGGTGTTAGGTCTTCTCTAAATGTTTTATAGAATTCGCCTGTGAAGCCATCTGGTCCTGGGCTTTTGTTTGTTGGAAGATTTTTAATCACAGTTTCAATTTCAGTGTTTGTAATTGGTCTGTTTATATCTTCCAGTTCTTCCTGGTTCAGTCTCGGAAGGTTGTGCTTTTCTAAGAATTTGTCCATTTCTTCCAGGTTGTCCATTTTATTGGCAAATAGCTACTTGTGGTAATCTCTCATGATCCTTTGTATTTCTCAGTGTCAGTTGTTACTGCCTTTTCATTTCTAATTCTGTTGATTTGAACAGAATCTTCCTTTTCTTCTTGATGAGTCTGGCGAATGGTTTATCAATTTTGTTTATCTTCTCAGAGAACCAGCTTTTAGTTTTTTTGATCTTTGCTATAGTTTCCTTCATTTCTTTTTCCTTTATTTCTGATCTGATCTTTATGATTTCTTTCCTTCTGCTAACTTTGGAAAGTTTTTGTTCTTCTTTCGCTAATTACTTTAGGTGTAATGTTAGGTTGTTTTTTTGTTTTGTTTTGTTTTTTTGTTTTTGCGGTACACGGGCCTCTCACTGTTGTGGCCTCTCCCGTTGCAGAGCACAGGCTCCGGACGCTCAGGCTCAGTGGCCATGGCTCACGGGCTGAGCTGCTCCATGGCATCTTCCCGGACCGGGGCACAAACCCGTGTCCCCTGCATCGGCAGGCGGGCTCTCAACCACTGTGCCACTTGGGAAGCCCCAAGGTTTTTATTTGAGATGTTTCTTGTTTCATGAGGTAGGATTGTATTGCTATAAACTTCCCTCTTAGAACTGCTTTTGCTGCATCCAATAGGTTTTGGGTCATCGTGTTTTCATTGTCATTTGTTTCTGGGTATTTTTTGATTTCCTCTTTGATTTCTTCAGTGATCTCTTGGTTATTTAGTAGTGTATTGTTTAGCCTCCATGTGTTTGTATTTTTTACAGTTTTTTTTCCCTGTAATTGGTATCTAGTCTCATAGCATTGTGGTTGGAAAAGATACTTGATACGACTTCAATTTTCTTTAATTTACCAAGACTTGATCTGTGATCCAAGATACGCTCTATCCTGAAGAATGTTCCATGAGCACTTGAGAAAAATGTGTATTCTCTTGTTTTTGGATGGAATGTCCTATAAATATCAAGTAAATCCATCTTGTTTAATGTATCATTTAAAGCTTGTGTTTCCTTATTTATTTTCATTTTGGATGATCTGTCCATTGGTGAAAGTGGGGTGTACTATGTTTGTGTTACTGTCCATTTCCCCTTTTATGGGTGTTAGCATTTGCCTGATATATTGAAGTGCTCCTATGTTGGGTGCATATGTATTTACAATTGTTATATCTTCTTCTTGGATCGACCCCTTGATCATGATGTAGTGTCCTTCTTTGTCTCTTGTAATAGTCTTTATTTTAAAGTCTATTTTGTCTGATATGAGAATTGCTCCTCCAGCTTTCTTTTGATTTCCATTTGCATGGAATATCTTTTTCCATCCCTCACTTTCAGTCTGTATGTGTCCCTAGGTCTGAAGTGGGTCCCTTGTAGACAGCATATATACAGGTCTTATTTTTGTATCTATTCAGCTGGTCTATGTCTTTTGGTTGGAGCATTTAATCCATTTACATTTAAGATAGTTATCAATATGTATGCTCTTATTACCATTTTCTTCATTGTTTTGGGTTTGTTATTGTAGGTCTTTTCCTTCTCTTATGTTTCCTGCCTAGAGAAGTTCCTTTAGCATTTGTTGTAAAGCTGGTTTGGTGGTGCTGAATTCTCTTAGATTTTGCTTGTCTGTAAAGGTTTTAATTTCTCCGTTGAATCTGAATGAGATCCTTGCTGGATAGAGTAATCTTGGTTGTAGGTTCTTCCCTTTCATCATTTTAAATATGCCCTGCCACTCCCTTCTGGCTTGCAGAGTTTCTGCTGAAAGATTAGCTGTTAACCTTAGGTGGAATCCCTTGTATATTATTTGTTGCTTTTCCCTTGCTGCCTTAATATTTTTTCTTTGTATTTAATTTTTGATAGTTTGATTAATATGTGTCTCAGTGTGTTTCTCTTTGGGTTTATCCTGTATGGGACTCTCTGCACTTCCTGGACTTGAGTGACTATATCCTTTCCCATATTAGGGAAGTTTTCGACTATAATCTCTTCAAATATTTTCTCAGACCCTTTCTTTTTCTCTTCTTCTTCTGGGACCCCTGTAATTCGTATTTTTGTACATTTATTGTTGTCCCAGAGGTCTCTGAGATTGTCATCAATTCTTTTCATTCTTTTTCTTTATTCAGCTACCTGGCACATATTTCCACCATTTTATCTTCCAGGTCACTTATATGTTCTTTTTCTTTCTTTTTTTTTTTTTTTTTTTTTTTTTTTTTTTTTTTTTTTTTTTTTTTTTTTTTTTTTTTTTTTTTTTTTTTTTTTTTTGCGGTACGCGGGCCTCTCACTGTTGTGGCCTCTCCCGTTGCGGAGCACAGGCTCCGGGTGCGCAGGCTCAGCGGCCATGGCTCACAGGCCCAGCCACTCCGCAGCACTTGGGATCCTCCCGGACTGGGGCACAAACTGGTGTCCCCTGCATCAGCAGACGGACTCTCAACCACTGCACCACCAGGGAAGCCCCACTTATCCATTCTTCTGCCTCAGTTATTCTGCTATTGATTCCTTCTAGAGTATTTTTAATTTCAGTAATTGTGCTGTTCATCACTGTTTTGCTCTCTAGTTCTTATAAATCCTTGTTAAATACTTCTTGTATTTTCTCCATCCTGTTTCCTAGATTTTTGATCATTTCACTATCATTACTCTGAATTATTTTTCAGGTATGTTGCCTGTTTTGTCTTCATTTATTAGGTCTTTAAGGTTTTTACCTTGCTCCTTCATCTGTAACATACATTTTTTTCATTTCATTTTTTTTTTTGTTTTTGATGGGTGGAGCTGTATTCCTGTCTTACTGGTTGTTTGGCCTGAGGCCTCCAGCACTGGAGTTTGCCGGCAGCTGGGTAGAGCTGTATATTGGTTCTGAGATTAGGACCTCTGGGAGGCCTCACTCCGATTAGTATTCCCTGGTGTCTGAGGTTCTCTGTTAGTCCAGTGGTTTAGACTTGGATCTCCCACCACTGGAGCTCGGGCCTGACCTCTGGCCTGGGAACCAAGATCCTGCAAGCTGCGTGGTGCAGCAAAAAAAAGAAAGAAAGGAAAAAAAGGAGCAGTAAAATATCAAATAAAAGATAAAATAAAATTAGATTAAAAATTAGAAAAAACAAAAATATAATTGAAACAACTGTAACAAGGTAAAATTAAACCACAACAGAAAAAAGAAGAAAAAAAGGGGTGTGGGGTGTGGGGGGAACAAGCCAAAAGGAGAGAGCTATAAGAAAGTATAAAGAATAAAATAAAATTGGAAAAATTAAAGATATATTAGGAAAAATAAAAATATAAATGAATCAACAACAATGAATCAGGAAGGTAAAACAGAACCCCAAGTAAAAGAGGAAAAAAGGAAAAAGAAAAGCCTTGGCTATGTGGGTGGAATTTAGGCAGGGGCAGAACTTAGGCAGAGGTGGAGTTTAGGGATGGGTGGGACCTAGGCTGGTGGGGGGTGATGTTTGAACGTGGGGCGGGTTCTAGGCTTAGGACCCATGCAGCCAGAAAAGGTCTTGGGGTCATGGTCTATGCAGGGCGACGTTCTAGCGTGGGGTGGGGCCTCTGCTTAGGACCTGCAGGGGAGGGGAGAGGCAGCACGTCCAAAGGAGGGCCTCTGGAGTGTGGGGTTCTGGAGTTTGGAGGTAGGGCCCTGAGTGAGGGTGTGTGGGCGGGGTTTAGGCCCAGCACCTTGGAGGGGTCTCCGAGTGTAGAGGTCAGGCCCTGGTGGGGATGTA
>RJWK010031253.1:0-24312 GCA_004363435.1 Platanista minor | reverse complement strand
CCAATCAAAGTTCATTTCTTCTTCATGTTCCATGTCCAATTCAAGTTAGCAGGGGACTCAAGACATGCAAATCACTCAGAGGCCCCAGCTAAAGGAGTCTCCATCTCACCGTGATCACAGCAGCAGAGGAAGGGGCCATGGTAAACCAAACACTGGCTGTAAAGCTTCCATCTGGAAGTGATAGCTGCTACTTTCACTTGCATTTCATTGGCCAAAGCAAATCTCATGGTCATCCTAACTTCAAAGGAGGCAAGGAGGTGTAATTCTACCAGGCGCCTGGAAGGAGGAAAGCCAGAAACATTTGGTGAACAGCACTAAAGACTGCCACTTATGGAAGGACATTGGTGGAACCTCTTGTTCTACTGTGTTCCATTGATTAGGAAATGCGAATCAAGAGGACCAAGCAATCTCTTTGGTTCTAATGACTGTGTGATTATTGGAAAGTGGTTTAGCCTCTACGTAAGCATCAGTTTCTCCCTCTGCTCCTATGGTGGAAATAGAAGATAACATTCTTTCTCCTCTGCCCTCCTGCTGCAACAGAGAAAATGTCCAGCCTCCTCTCAAAGGCCAATCACTTCACATGTTCATGTAGTATTCCTCCCAGACACCTATTGGCCATACTAAGTTCTGCGTTCTACAACCCAACTTCCAACCCCTCAGAAATCCTTGTTGTCCCACATTTAAATTTTATTTCAATAATATTCACTTCTCTCCCTGTCCTCTGCCACCATCCTATTCCACGCCACCATCTCCTTTTTCCTGGGCTTCTGCAATAATCCTGGACTGAATCTTTCTGCTTCTATATCTACTCACCTCCCATCTATTTTTCCACAAATTCCCCCAAGAAAATACCAAGATAAGGGAGGAATATAGCTTAGTGGTTAAGAAAAGAAGAGGATCTGAAGGCACACCACCTGGGATTGAATTTTTGCTCTGCCACTTGCTAGGCGGATGGCTTTGCCAAGTTACCTAACATTTCTGTACCTCTGTTATCTTCACATGGAAATTAGGGATAATAATAGCACTTGCTTCATAGGGTTATTAAAAGGATTAAGTGTGTTGATACATGCAAAGTACCTATAGTGTTGCCTGCCGCATACTAAGCACTGTCTCTGTTTGTTATTTCTATTGCTGAAACTTTTTGTAATATTATTTGTTTGCCTGTCTCTTTAGTTCCAAATATGAAAACTGATACAGTAATAAGTTATCAATTATTATTTGTTGATAAATAAACATAAAGTATATAATGAATAAGTGAATTAGTGGTTGTGGCAGGCAGCTTCTAATCTGACTCCCAGTGAGCTCTGCTTCCTGGAATTTATATTCTTGAATGTGGGCTGGGCCCCATGACTTGCTTCTAACAAGTAGGATACAGCCAAAGTGATCTGATAGGATGTCACTTCTGAGATTAGGTTATAAAAGACTGTGATTTTCATTTTGCTTGTTTTCTCTCTCTCTCTCTCTCTCTCTCTCTCTCTCTCTTCCCCCCGCCCCACCCCAGCGCTGGCTCACTCTGATGAAGCAAGCTGATATGTGTGAGCTGTGCTATAGAGAGGCCCATGTGACAAGGAACTGAGGGCACCCGGTCCTACAGCCATGAGGAACTGAATCCTGCCAACAACCCCTAAGTGATCTTGGAAGTGGGCCCTTCTCTACTGCAGCCTTGAGACCACAGCAGTCCCGGCCAGTACCTTGCCTGCAGCCTCATGAGCGATCATGAGGCAGAAGCCCCAGCTGAGCTGTACCTAGATTCCTGCCCCAAGGAAACTGTGGGATAATCCTTTTTTTTTTTTTTTTGCGGTACGCGGGCCTCTCACTGTTGTGGCCTCTCCCTTTGCGGAGCACAGGCTCCGGACGCGCAGGCTCAGCGGCCATGGCTCACGGGCCCAGCCTCTCCGCGGCATGTGGGATCTTCCCGGACCGGGGCACGAACCCGTGTCCCCTGCATCGGCAGGCAGACTCTCAACCACTGCGCCACCAGGGAAGCCCAATAATACATATTTTGATGTCACTAAGTTTGGGGGTAATTTTTTATGCAGCAAATGATAAATAATATAGTAATAAAGGTAACAATATATGATAGAATGATATGAATATTCAGGAAGAGATTTTTAAGCCCTGAGCTTTTAACAGAGGAGCCATTTCCCTGGGCTCATGGACAATCGTTAGCGCCTCCAGAATTGTCCTCTTCTCTTAGTGTCTGTATCCTCACTTCCTGCTTGAGCATTGGAAGCTGATAGTAAGGAATTAAAAAGCTGAGTCTCCTATTTCATTAACTGTGTGAACTTGGCGAAGTTACTATACTGTTCTGAGCAACTTTCATCATTGATGAGATGGAGTTAACGATATCTCCCTCACAGAATTACTATGGGGGTTACAGTGTTCAGAATCTCAATAACATACCCCATTAAGTATCTAGAACACAGTGGGTATTCAATAAATGCCGGGTCTTGTCCCTGATATCTGCTAGTGACTTGCTTTGCCCCATTTTTAAAACTTTGGTTATAGCCAAAGCCTACTTCAGAATTAACATTCTTCAGAATTCAATAGAATGCAGGTACCTGCCCTATGGAAAAGCGTTCAAATGTGGTTTCTTACCAGACAGAGCAAGAAAAGAAGTAATTCAGCTTTGAACTCTTGTAGTTGGGCAAATGATTTTCAGTGTTCAAAGAGCAGCAAAATGTCATGAGTATGAGAATTAAAAAAGAAAAAGCTTGGGTCTACCTACGAGCTCATCAGGAAGCAGGCTTACTGTACGGCCTAATGCATGGCTGCCCCATCCCCCATATACACACACTGGCCATTGTGGAGATGCAGAATGAAAACAATATTCTGGAGACAATTCCAATATGTGTGTGTCCTGCGGGAGCTGGAGAGATGATAGAATATGCGCTACTGCTCAGAGAAGACGATGTCAGAGAACTCAGTGGTCCCAATACTAGAACTTAGGTCATTCGCAAAAGCAAGGAAAGGCAAAAGTTTTCATTTACAACTTGAAAGCCTACCTTCCCTTGATGTCAAGTACCACAATTAAGAATTTGCTTTTTAATAAACACAGGCTTGAGTTGGTAAGAGCCGAAGCATCATTCACGTATCATTTCCTGCACCACACAGCTCATATTAGCAGACTTAGGAAAGCATCAACCACAAACATGTTGCTGATAGAAATTTCCTAATGCAAGCAGTCTTTATAGATTTCTGCTCTTTCATTGTAGGTCTCCAAGGACCATTTGAATCCACATTAATTTCCTTTCTGGCAGTTATGTGGCTGAGTATGAACTGCACTATTTCACTTTTAATCTGTCAGTAATTTAGTAATGTGTAAACTAATTATGCACAGATATTAATGTAATCGGTTTGGGGAGCTATAAAATCAATGTGTTTTTACAGACTGCATTAAAGAGAATTGTGGTATTATAATGACATATCAGTTACAGATATCGTTATGAAATCAAAAAATGGATTTCACCCACACTTCAGGGAGCACCCACTAACTCCATCAAATCATAAGAGCATGGTCTTTACACTTCCTGGCACTGCAGGAAAAATGTTATCATCACAGCTAAACCGTCTTGCTTTGCCCTGAGTCTGATAACATCACTGCCATGACCCTTCCTCCCTACTTCTTCGTCTCCCCTCCCTCTGTGTTAAATACAAACTTGCTACTCAGAATCTCAAAAAGTTCTGCTGCAGCTCATCCTTCTGGGGGCCATGTCAGTGTCTCACGGTAATGGCCTCCTCGGGGGAAGTCCACGCCTGTACAATTAACCAGATCATTATGCAACAGAAGATAGGTTAGCATGAACCCAGTGGCTAAGAGCGATTACTACAATCTTTGCAAGATGTTCTCATTTGATTATTTCTACAGTCAGCCCAAGACACGATCAAATCCTTCCATGGGGCTAGAGGCATCTCACCACCTTGAGTATGGATACAGGTTTTCCACCCGCAAATAGAGGGAAACGTCGCTCTAGGATAGGCCTTGAAATATTGGGTTAGCACTCATCCAATCAAGTGTTTGGATAATTTCTAGAAATTTACCGCTATATACCTCTATTGAATGGACTCCCCTAAATCCCTGAAAGTTTGTCTCTAATCCCTTGCCTCCCTCGAAAAATTAGGTCATTCTCTTGTGGAGCCCTCAACATCAGTGATGTCTGGTAGAACATGCCATTACCTCCCTCCTTGACATTAGGGGAGAGATTCCAGGCCCAGCCTTGCACCTTAGAAAGGTACTGATATAGAAAGAAAGCTAGAATTGGAGATTGAGTTCCAGCTCTGGAACTGCAGCCTTGGGTTACACTGAAAGATAGGCCTGGGACAATCATGCTTCTGACACTCCCTAGATGTGTGGTTCACTTGGGAGCTTATTTTCCTTGTTTGCAAAATAAGATGATAATAACATTCCTTATGAAATAAAGATTGCACAGTGCTTGGGTCAAAGTAAGTGTTCAATAAATAGTAGCCAGTAGTAGTAGTAGTTAGAGTAATTATAGTAGTAGTGTTAGTAATGGTCATTTTACTCCCTGGGCCTCATTGCTTTCCTACTATAAAATGAAAGTTTGGGCTTCCCTGGTGGCGCAGTGTTGAGAGTCCGCCTGCCGATGCAGGGGACATGGGTTCGTGCCCCGGTCCGGGAAGATCCCACATGCCGCGGAGCGGCTGGGCCCCTGAGCCATGGCCACTGAGCTTGCGCGTCCGGAGCCTGTGCTCCGCAACGGGAGAGGCCACAGCAGTGAGAGGCCCGCGTACCACAAAAAAAAAAAAAAAAAAGAGAGAGAGAAAGAAAAAAGAAAGTTAACCTCTAAAACTCTAAAATCCCTTCCAATGGCAATCTACTTGCAAAGAGAATCCTCAGGAGGAAGAAGGTGGATCAACCCAACCCTCAAGGTTCTCCTCTAATAAAATCCTCCACACCACCCCTCCCCCTCACATCAACACATTTTTCCCTCCTCATCACTGCTTTCTACCCATCACTCTACATAATTCCATCCATCCTTCCTCTAACTCTCTAATGTATACTGTGCGATCCACACTCAATGAATGAACTCTCTCATTCATTCACTCCCCAAATTACTTACTGACATCTACTAGGGGTGGAGAAAGTTCTGCAGGGAATGTTGGTATGAATCAAATATGGCTCTAGTTTTCTTAGAGATAACTGCCCAGCTGCCAAATAAGAGAAGTCCACAATAAAAATAATTTATTATCAACCTTTTCTAAATCCTTCTTTGAATTGATTGAATTCCTCATGTGGTGCCACTTTCTCTAATATCCATACCAACAGAAGCTGTGTGTCCCTTCACTGGCTCATGTACAGCATGACTGCTTTTTTTTTTTTTTTAATAAATTTTTTTATTTAATTAATTTATTTTTGGCTGCTTTGGGTCTTCGTTGCTGTGTGCGGGCTTTCTCTAGTTTCAGCGAGCGGGGGCTACTCTTCGTCACGGCTTGCGAGCTTCTCACTGCAGTGGCTTCTCTTGCTCTGGAGCACAGGCTCTAGGCGCGCGGGCTTCAGTAGTTGTGGCTCACGGACTCTAAAGCGCAGGCTCAGTAGTTGTGGCGCGTGAGCTTAGTTGCTCCGCAGCATGTGGAATCTTCCCAGACCAGGGCTCGAACCTGTGTCCCCTACATTGGAAAGCAGATTCTTAACCACTGGGCCACCAGGGAAGCCCCATGACTGCTTTTATACCACTCTTTGCCACGGGTATTCAATATTTTCCATTTTAAGTTCACACATTCCCATTTTCCTCATTCAATGGATGTGTGCCTATTTCTAAGACTCACTTTCACAGTGATATTTTTAGAACATGATGCAAAGTTTTGTGCCACCCATCCTTTCTCATCAATCCCCACAATTTCAACACCTATTCAGCTGTCTCACTTGTGCATCTGGCCTCACCATGCATCAATTCCAATGAAGGTCAACCACAAGTCGCAAGGGCCAACAACTGGCCTCACTACACTGGTCATCATTAAATGAGACAATATGTGTAAACTACAAAGAACAGTGCTTGACACATAGTAAGCACTCAACAGTTTCATGTCCATACTCTCTGCCTTCAGCTTTTTGTTATTCAGTATAATGTCTACTGTGCCCACAAAGAACCAGTGGTCCACAAACCACTTCCAGGGGATATTCTCAGAGCCAGTATTTGTCTCCTGTCCTAGAAACTGAGGACAGATACTCAGAAGGATAGCGTTGGTGATCATTGTCCAGAATCATTAACATCCCATTATGGAAATTAAATACCACTCATAGACTCAAGAAAACAGATTAGAGTTTTATCACTCACACATTTAACTTCTGTGAAATCAAGTAGAGGTACTCGGCCAAAAATGAAATAGAAAAAAAAAAAAAAAAAAAAAGAACAGAAACAGAGTAATTAAAATATACTTTGCATGGGAAATCTTTTGTTTTTTAATGAACTTTAGCATATATATAAATTATTTGCACACATACAATATTATAAAGGGCTACAAACACAAAATCATAAAAACTGTTCTCTATGGGTCATTTAGGGGATTTTCTAGGGTAATTTTTTTTTTTTTTTTTTTAACTTTTTGGCCATGCCACGCGGCTCGCAGGATCCTAGTTCCCTGACCAGGGATCGAACCTTCAACCCTGGGAGTGAAAGTGTGAAGTCCTAACCACTGGACCACCAGGGAATTCCCTCTAGGGTAATTTTGATCATACCCAACTACTGCTTTAGAATATAACTCACACAAAAAAATACTTTCCCATCATAAGTCGTTTTAGGTTGATTTGGGAGCACATTGGTGGAAGCCAAAGAACGATTTTCAGGCCAGGCTCCATTATCCATCATCAACCCCCATCTCATTTCCCAAGGATCACATGGTCCTTAATTGACTTCACCACTGCCTCTTCTCAGACACTGGGTGTAAAGAGACCCCATGCATCACCAGGAATGTGCTGAACGTCCCTACCCTGAGATGATTGGTCTCCTCTCCTCCCTACCCTCGTTTCTTCAGGTGAAACTGAGGGTTTGTTTGTGCTCCCCACACCTGACTGCTTGATCCTCCTCTCCAGCCATCCTCCTGACTGCCGAAAGGCAGCTGCTCTCAGGACTCACATGTCATTTCTCTTCTTTACATCCATCACAAGACTGGTCCTGAAATAATTAACGATAATAAATGTATCCAGGCAGTGGTCTTCACAGCTTGCACTAAAGGAAATTAGAGCAATAGCTTTATCCCTCCTATCAAGAATATCTCCTAGGATAGCTTTTTCTTTGCCAAGATAGTAAGAAAAATAAGCCCTGGAGAATTCTGTGTTATGATTGTCAAGACACGGATTATTGAGAAAAGAATTAGAATCATCAACTCTGGCAGAGGAAATCTGAGAGGCTGAGGGGATTCACAGGCAATAAGGACTCTTATGGTGAATGATCTGGGCTGTAGCTTTAGCTCTTAGCTCTGCTTTACCGGTGGAGTTATGCACCTTAAATTTTTATCAAGAGTAACTCACACACTGAAAAAATGTACAGCTGAGTTCTCCATATATGGGGAATATGGGCAATTCAGACATGTAGAGGGTTATAACTGAGCTTATCTTGGACAAACCAAGGATACCACAAGAACACTGAACTTGGAGTCAGCGGACTTGGGTTCAAATGCTGCAGTGCCACTTTGTAGATTTTGACCTGTGCTGTCTAGTAAGGTACCACTGGTCACATGGGCCTTTTAAAATTTAATTTGAAGCTAGTTAAAATTAAATACTATCAAAAATCCAGTTCCTTAGTCACACTAACAGTATTTCAAGTGCTCAAAAGCCCTGTGTGGCTAGGCGCTACTGTTTGTACAGTGCAGCTGTAGACTAAAGACAAATAAGCTTTCCAAACCCCTGTTTCCTCTTCTGTTAAATAAAGCAAAAAGTAATATCTGTCCTGTTTACCTCCCATGTGCATTCTAAGATAATGAACACAAAAGCACCTTAAAATTATTAAACATTTTATAATAGATGAATAAGTAAAGTACTTAGTGTCTTGAACTTCACTTACAGGAATCCCTCACATTCTAACTTAAATCACTGTGGATTAAAAAAAAAAAAAAAAAGCCTATGTGTTGACATAGTTATTTCCAGTTTCAGAAAAATAAGAATGGGTCAAGCTATGTCTAGCTGATCCTCAGTCTTGATGTCTTAGCCCAGAAGACTAGTATCCTAGTATTTTCAGTGGAGTTTTAATTACAAAATATTCATAACTTCACATGTTACATGAAGCCCAGGCAGCACAGAGAATTATGTAGGAGAGGCTAGGGTGGTGGTGGCTTATACGGAACAAATATTGGTGACCAAGTTGTCCATGGGGACGTCAACAGGGAAGTGGCATCTTTTGGCTTCTCTCTAATTACTAAGAAAACAATGGGACTCTGCTGTACTTAGGATTTATGTTCCTTTCCCTTATGCGTTTCCTCAGAAAGCACGTGCCTTATTTCCCTAATGTGAGCTGCAATTGAAAATATCCATCTGAATTCTGTAGACAGATCTTCATTTTTTGCTTCATGGGTATGTGTCTAGAAGAGCGTAATCAGTCTCAAGAAGTGGGTGTGGGGGAGGACATAATAAAGGGAAGATTGCTGGGAGAAGGGTGGAGAAAGTTTCCGAGAGGTGCCGGGCAAGGACAACTGAAGATCCCCTCTAATTTTAAGAGGTAAAGGATAAAGGTTTCTACAGCCAGGGCCAGGCAGACAGAGCAGGTATAATTGTCTTGGTTGTATACAATTGGCTCATCACCATCATCATCATTATCATCATCATCAAGCCTTGTATTGATATGGGCCTGCAGGTTTGAAAGTGCTTTCACATATATGTACACATTTGATCATTGTAATAACTTATGTAGGAAGTACACTGGACCACCATGGTCTTTGCATGTCCAGCATCCACTCCTTCTTACCCTGGTAATACCTCTTTAATTTATCTGAAAACCATCTCTCACTTCAGGTGGGGTACACCCTCCCAGTGTGAGTACAACCTCAGGCCCTGACCCATCAGTTTATCCAGGAATAAGTACATGATCCAAGTCTGTCCAAAGAAACACAATTCTGGGACTTCAGTTGGGCCTATTAAGAAAGAGAAACCTTCTGGGGCCACTAAGCTTGGAGGATGAAGCCTGGAGCTGTTCAGGCCTTTGCTTGGTAATAGCTGCTCTGAGAATAAAACTGACACTGAGGATTGCACAGCCAAAAGCTGGAGAAAAAGCAAGACTGAGTCTTGAGGACCTGGCCTAACCCCTTAGATTCATATCTGCAAGGGACTGTGCTACCTCTGGACATTTTTGTTTGAGCCAGATTGAGCTGTGTTTCTGTCTTTGACAAAGAGGTCTAGCTAATACAGCTAGAGAGGAGATTAGTATCCACTTTTTACAGATTAGAAAACTGAGGCTCCGTACAGTATCCACTAAACTGTAATTTAGACTGTTCTGTTGTTGTCTCTGAATATGAAATTTCTAAAAAATTCCCAAAGCCCGTCAGCAGGGAAGATGGGAAGGAAAGGTTGGCAGGCTGTAGCTACAAAAAATATTTAAGCGTCTCATTAAAAGGAAAGTGAAACGAGAAAGAAAAGAGCCATGCTTATGGCATTACAAGTCCTTTGGGAGAGTAGAAATACTGAAGTTTACAAATGCACAAGAGGCAGCGGATAACTGCAGCTGAGTTTACTATAGGAATAACGTTTGAAAATAGACTGGAATTTAGCAATAGTGGGATACACACTGTCTGGGGGGAAAATCACTGCAAGTATCTACTCTAAATATTTTGTAAGTAGATATATTCCATATATCAAAAATATATAAAAGTATCCCCCAATATCCAAATACAGTAGATGTATCACATCATCTATCTATCTATCTATCGAAAATATCTCCAAACATAGCATTCATATACTGATGATTCTGATGGGTAAAGTTTGTGTATTAAAGTGGTAGTTCTCGGGACTTCCCTGGTGGCCCGGTGGTTAAGACTCCATGCTTCCACTGCAGGGGGCACGGGTTCCATCCCTGGTTGGGAGACTAAGATCCCACGTGCCGTGCGGCCCAAAAAACAAAAACAAACAAACAAACAAACAAACGAAGTGGTGGTTCTCAAAGTCTCATCCCTGGACCAGCAGCATTAACACCACCTAGGAAGTTCTTAGGCCTTAGCCCAGACCTACTGAATCATAACTCTAGGGTGGGGCTCAGCAATATATATTCTAACAAATCCTCCAGGCAATTCAGACGCATGCTAAAGCCCAAGAACGCAGTAATAAGGATACCTGAAGATGTATATGTCTATGTGTGTGTTTTGTGCAACTTTTTTTCAAAGTTTATCAACCTCCTCTTCTGGAAGTCTTGACTGATAGATAGAAAAGAGTATCACCTGTCTGAACGTAGCCCAGAGAGGAAAGTACAGATTTGGGGACCTTTAGTTGTTTCTGTTTGGAAGAGTCCTCTATAGTCACGGCGCCAAGGGCACTCAGAGCGGTTTGGAATGTGACTGGTCAATTTTCAACTTCTATCTTAGTTATAATTTGTGTGGTAAGCAGGATTCTAAAGCTACACAACCCTCCCCACCACTGCCACCACCCCCATGGTCAAGATTCCCATGTCCTATTTACATAATCAGATGTTAATCTAGGTACAGCTGTGAAGGGATGCTGCAGATGTAATTAAAGTCCCAAATCAGTAAGCCTTAGTGGGAGGAGGTTATCCATGTGGGCTTGATTCCATCAGGTGAGCCCTTTAAAAGCAGACAGCTTTCTCTAGTTGGTGGCTAAGGAAAAAATCAGAGATTTGAAGTATAAGAAGGGTTCAACATGACATTGCTAACTCTGAAGGTGTAAGGTACCACGTGAGAAGAAATGTGAGCAGCCTCTAGAAGCTGAGAGTTCTCAGGCTGACAGCCAGCAAGGAAACCGAGACCTCAGTCCTACAGCCACAAGTAACTGAATTCTTCTGACAAGTCCAATGAGCTTGGAAGCAAATTTCTCTTCAGAGCCTGCCAGTGAGGACTCAGTTTGACCAATACCTTGATTTTAGCCTTGTTACACCTTAAATAGAAAACCAGTCATGCTATGTTAGATTTCTGATCTCTAGAACTGTGAACTAATAAATGGGTGTTGTTTTAAGTCTCTAAGTTTGTGCTAGTTTATATGCAGCAACTGGAAATGAATACCACATGAAAGAGAACATGGCAGCTGGAATACGGGACTCGAGCATTTGGAGTTGCATAGGATCTAATCATTTGGAAATGCATGAATAAGATCCTTAAAGTGGGAGCGAATGGAAAGAGCATCTGGAGAAAAATTCGGCTTAGTGAAGAAGAAAAAGCACATTGGAAGAAAGAAGAAACCTGGCCGACATACAATTAGGAGAAATGAAGGAAGTCATTGAAAACCAAAGTGAAGACAGATGATTCCATGAAAGGTGATGGAAAGCGGAAGAGACCCATGCTGCTGAGTGGTAGGGAATTGCCTGGCAAGTTTATGACTTAGAAGCATGTTTACACAGAATTTCATAACTCAAAGGCATTGTAGAGACCATACAACATAATTCTTCATTTTTTTAGATGAAGATTTAGAGACTAAATCATGAAGGATACATGGACTGAGCAAGGTTACAGAGCGGATTAATTTCTGACTTAAGATCAGAATTCGCATCTCCTGATGCCTCTTTTTATTCTGCAGAACTCTTTCAACATTGGAGTCAGCCCTTCCCTAAGGCAGAGGAATAGCTTGTATAACCACTGAGAAGAGAGCAGACACTTACACAAAACAGCTGGACTGTTGGTACCCCAGGCTCGGGGCATTAATCCAAGCCCAGATATGATGACTTTTGCTCCTTAGCCATCTACAAAGCCAAATGAAATTAGTAGGCAGGGCATGCTGTTCCAGAGAGCCTCAAACCTGATTAACAGGTCAGAAACTAGAGCCTGTGGAGCAAGATAGATGATATTGGGATGCTTATGCCCAGCAACAAAAGGACCGAGGATGCCCAAATGGTGGGGGCAAGAGAGATATCTGTGAGGTGCCGGAACTGATGTGCCCTTCCTAGCACATGCACACATGAGGTACAGTCCCGCGAAGGTGCTGCTCCTCTATGTGTTTCTATTTATTAAATAAATGATGGTTTATTAACCTCATAATCACTGTCCTTCCCCCAAGAAACTAAGCAGAATATTCGCCCCTGCGAAAGATCCTTTTGCTCACATTGGAAGAGAAGTTACCCACGGGCTGGTATCTGTTCCCATGGAAACCAAAAATAAATATTGATACTGCGTTAATGGTCTGTGTCTCACTTAAGCTCCATTAAACCTCGAACACTTGCAAGAAAACAGCCCATTGATGGCCCAGCTGACGGAGAAGGAAGAAGCTTTATAAAAAGCAACCGTGTGGAAGGCACATGGGGTGCAAGCAGGATTTCGGAGCACTTCTCAACCAGGAAGTTCTCCCGCCAAGGATACCTACTTATGTGCACTCCAAATTACCGGTTAACATGCTGGTCCCTGCCTGAATGGATTTTTGTGAACCTGTCCTGTTTATAAAGAATAGTTGTGTGTTTTGGAAAGCTTATCTGTAGACAACAACATTTTCCAGGAACGCACATGCCCAAAGCACAGCGAACAAATGAACTGAGCATCCCAATTAGAATATTTCTTTCTCTGCTGCTTTTCCCAAAGCAATTCAAGGGCAGACACTGAGGTCAGTACAGTTGCCTTTTATATTTATAATACTGCTTTTAGGAGCAAAGTATTTGATTTATTGCATGAAGGTATTTTACAGCTTTAAGCACTGCTGCTCCTTGGAATAAGGAACGTCACAGCCTGCTTAACTTACACGAGGGATGTTAGGACTATTTAATGGCATGTAAACATTTTATAAGGCAAGTTCAAATTGTAGGCCATATTTAATATACTTTAGCAAAATGAACCACAAATGGATTCTATTTCTTATTTATTGGCCCAGTCTTGCGGCACACGGGCCTCTCACTGTTGTGGCCTCTCCCGCTGCGGAGCACAGGCTCCGCGGCCATGGCTCACGGGCCCCGCCGCTCCGCGGAATGTGGCATCTTCCCTGACCAGGGAACGAACTCGCATCCCCTGCATCGGCAGGCGGACTCTCAACCACTGCGCCATCGGGGAAACCCTGGCCCGGTCTTTCTAATGGCATCAAGAGAGACTCGAGAATGGGCGCGCGGCGCTGGGCTGCGCATGCGTCTTACGGCTTCTCCCGGAAATCGCTTCCTAGGTTCTGTGAAGTCGGTTCCTAGCTTCTGAGCGTGAACCCGCAGAGATGAACCCTTTGACCAAAGTTAAGCTGATCAACGAGCTGAATGAGCGTGAGGTCCAGCTGGGGGTAGCGGAGAAGGTGTCTTGGCACTCCGAGTACAAGGACAGCGCCTGGATCTTCTTGGGAGGGCTTCCTTATGAGCTGGCTGAAGGGGACATCATCTGTGTGTTCTCACAATATGGCGAAATTGTTAACATTAATCTGGTACGGGAGAAGAAGACTGGGAAATCCAAAGGATTCTGTTTCCTCTGCTACGAAGACCAGAGGAGCACAATTCTGGCTGTTGACAATTTTAATGGGATCAAGATCAAAGGAAGAACTATCCGAGTGGATCATGTGTCTAACTATCGGGCTCCTAAGGACTCAGAAGAAATGGATGATGTGACCAGAGAGCTGCAGGAGAGGAGCTGCGGGGCTCACACTCTCTCACTGAGTTCATCTGAGGGCTCTGAAGATGGCAAACCCACCAGAAAACACACACAAAAAAGGAAAAACAGAAAGAACGAAAAAGAGAAGACTGACCAGGAGGTACAGGCAGAGCAGCCAGCCTCCTCTTCATCGCCCAGAAGCAAGATGATAAAAGAAAAGGATGACCCTGGCTCTAAAAAGCACAGTGGCAAGAACTCAGAGAGGGGTCAGAAGTCAGAGTCCAGGGAGGTGTGGAAGCCCCACCCCAGCTCCCCTGAGATCAGGACGACCTGCCGTGGTGGAACAGAGGACCGAGAGAGGGAGCCGAGGAAGGAGAAGCCCAAGCACGGACACAAGTCATCAAGCAGAAGGGATGAGAGAGAAGACAAGAACAGAGATAGAGACAGAGGTCAAAGCTCAGACGCACATTGCAGCCGGCACAGTGGGCGCTCTGAGGGGCGCAGTCGCAGAAGTAGAAGCAGGAGTCAAGATAAATCCCACGGGCATAAAAGGGCCGCCCGGCACTCCCGGGACCGGGAGGCCTCTAATCCTAGTGACCACAGGCATCACTGAAGCCACAGCCTGTCCAGCTGCATGGTAGAATTGGAAATGAACTGTGTTTTTTTTATTTTAATTTTAATTTTTTTATTTTTTTTCTGTGTGCGGGCCTCTCACTGTTGTGGCCTCTCCCGTTGCAGAGCACGGGCTCTGGACACGCGGGCTCAGCGGCCATGGCTCACGGGCCCAGCTGCTCCGCGGCATGTGGGATCCTCCCGGACCGGGGCGCGGGCCCGTGTCCCCTGCATCGGCGGACGGACTCTCAACCACTGCGCCACCAGGGAAGCCCTTGAACTGTGTTTTTAAAATGCAGTGAAATTCAGGTATGCTTTTACTGTTTCTATATGTAAAATATCAGGGGATGAGTTCTTTTAATCCCTTGAGTGTTAGAATCATTGAGGGAGCTGTAGTTTTTAACAGCTAAATGTCCTGGATTTTTGAGCAAAATCCATTGTCCCTGGGGGTATACTTGGTACTTTTGGTACTTAACCAGAGTATGTATCCTAAATTTGGGTTCATAAATATGGCCCTTGAATTTGTGACCCCAATTTATGATGAAATGGCCAGGAAGGGGAAATACCAGGCAATTCTAGAATTCCGGTCTTTGTGAGATATTTAGAACCCTTGCAGTAACCTTTCCAGTTGGCAGGTATAACCATAGAGTAGAGAAGTGTGGCTTCACTAGGCTCAGACAGCTTGCTGTGAATGTGGTAAGGATTCTTAACATCAGCCTGCCCCCTTCCTACCTCCCCTCCCCAACCTTTTCTGAAATTTTAGACTTTTTTTTGTTGGTTTTTGTTTTGGTTGATATGTCTCCACATCTTTTCCTTACAACTTTATTTATTTATTTTATTGAGAAGAAATTAACATAAAATTAACCATTTTAAAGGGAACATTCAGTGGCATTTGGTGCATTCACAGGGTTGTAAAACCACCAACCCTATCTAGTTCCAACACACTTCCATCATCCCAAAATGAAACCCTGTACCCATTAAGCAGCTACTCCCCATTCCCTCTTCCTCCTTGTCCCTGGCAACTACCAGTCTGCTTTCCATTTCTATAGATTTACCTATTCTGGACATTTCATATAAGTGGAATCATATAACATGTGACCTTTTGTGCTCGGTGCCTTTCACTTAGTATAATATTTTTGAGGTTCATCCATATTGTATCAGTACTTCATTCCTTTTTATGGATAATGTCCCATTGTATGGATATTCCAGATTTTGTTTACCCATTCCTGAGTGGATGGACATGGGGGTTGTTTCCACCTTTTGGCTAGCCAGCTCCCTTTTCATGTTCCAGACATACCAGACTGCTTCTAGGCTTAGTCTGCTTTTCGAGTAGCTGCTCTTGATGAGATGGGAACATTTTGTCGGCTCCATTGTGTATCTAGCTGATCTGCTTGGTAGTTCTTTCTCATTTTGAGATTCTTTTTCTTTTTTATCAGTCAATCCCTTATGAGTTTGATAAGAAGTAGTTCACAGGCCCTTAATACCCCTGCTGAATTATTAAAGTGGAATTTGTGACCCTGTAAAACAGAGGACTACAGCTTTAATAGTGAATGCACTAAGTTAGATTACGTGGTGTGTTAGTATGGGTCCTAGATGAGATGTGCAAGAAATTTTGGGGTTGGGATGCCCATGAAGGAAAATGGAGAAGGAGCTGGAGGAGTCTGGGAAAGCTGTCAGACAATGATGTAGGTCTAACCTCTTGGAGAAAAAGGGAAGGAATGAAGGAAGTTGCGTAGGAAAAGTCTTACACTGCTGTGGAGTTCTAAGAATATTTCAGCAAGACCAGTGGTGAGGGCTTCCCTGGTGGCGCAGTGGTTGAGAGTCCGCCTGCCGATGCAGGGGACACGGGTTTGTGCCCCGGTCTGGGAAGATCCCATATGCCGCGGAGCAGCTGGGCCCGTGAGCCATGGCCGCTGAGCCTGCGCTCCGCAACAGTGAGAGGCCTGCGTACTGCAAAAAAAAAAAAGAAAAAAGACCAGTGGTGAGTCCTTGAGCCAAAGACACCTGTCAGAGGAGTCTCCCTAGATGAGCCTTGGTAAACAGGAATCCTTGCTCTTGGGCCTCCATCAGCCATTGTGGCCTCTCTTCTTATGTGTCCATCGTGCCAATTGTGTGGTAACTGAGGAAGGCCCCTGCACCTGGCTGAGTCATTGTATCTGCTTGGTGGTTCAGTGCCTCTTCTATGATGTTTTCTGATGGGTGTTAACATGTGATGCAGAAACCTTCATACTTTGCCTGAGGACCCTCCCTCAACCCCCTGTTTCTCCACTCTTGTCTCTTTCAGCTTGTAGATCTTGAGTGGTACCCTTGTTGGCTCTCTGTATTGCCTCTAGGGACACCATGGTCCATTCATGCCATCTCCACGAGTCCCTCTGGGTAAAGCCCCCTTGGCTACCCTTCAGACCGTGTGGTTCATTTTGGTATTTGTGGCCTCCTGGCTTCTGGTGGATAAGCTCCTCTACCTGGGTGTCTTACTCGGGGGCTGCAGCTCTGTGATGGTCTCTCTCTTTTTTTTTTTTTAATCTTTATTGGAGTATAATTGCTTTACAATGGTGTGTTAGTTTCTGCTTTATAACAAAGTGAATCAGTTATACATGAAAAAAAAAGTGAATCGAGTTTTAAAAGGTGTTAAGAGGTTTCAGTACAGTTTGTGACACTGAGCACAATCGGTGAGTCTGCATAACACAAGCAGCGCGTGAATTAATTCCAGAACTAGGGAAACCATGAGCCCCCGAGTCAGACTTTATCATACAGCTTCTGGGGCTCAGTCAGTAGAAGCTCCTGGGCCCTCAGCCCCTAGCAGAGCTCAAAGCTCAAAGAGCTGCTGGGATGAATATTGAGAAAGAACATTGTCCAGAAAGTGTGGTTTCTTGTCATGAACACCACCCAATGGGAAAAGCCCTTAGTAGCAAGATGGAGATTTAGGGGGTATGGTGGAGCTAGCTCTAAGGGTTCTAGTTTAGCATGAGTGTGCAAATAATGTGTGATAAACTTCTAAAGTCTCTGTCTGAGAAGTGGGTCTATTATTTTTGCCTTCCTAGAATCTCTCTGGGAAACACCCTTCACTTCCTCCCTCTTTCCAGAGGCCACATGCTAATGCGGGCTGCTGCTGCTGTCGGCCAGGGCTCTTGGCCTTCCCCAAGCAATAGAAATTGACGAGAGGCCAGACACGAAACTCAGGCAAGGCTTTACTGGGGCTCCTGATGCAGCAGTGGGGAGCGAAAACAAGTAACAGTTTCCCTTGCTTGCTCCCCGAGGTGGGGACAAGCTGGTTCCTTATATGGGGTGAGGGTAGGGCTCAGGTTGGAGGGGTGCCTTAGGTGTTTTGCCCACCCCTCTGGTGGTGTTGAGTGCAGGGCGCACGCGCAGTACCCTGTTCCTGTTCCTGACACCGTGTTTTTGCTCCCACCTCTTCAGAACTGGCAGTTGGGTTTTTTGGTCTTTCTGTCTCTTTTTGTCTATAATTTGCCCCAACTGCACATGCATGCAGTTATGTTTAGTCCCACAGAGTTTCTTTGTAATTTGTAGCTCGAGGTGACATTTGTCCAGGTGCAAGCATTGCAGCACTGCAGCAAAGGGTCCCAGGTCCCAGCCTGCCTCACTGCCATCACGTCCCCCTGACTCCAGAGCTGGGTGAGGACCAGAGTGAGCAGGCTAACAGTTTAGGGATAGCCTGTGACCAGTGCTGGGTCAGTGAAAGCCTTCTGCAGACAGTGACTCTAGTTCTGGGGGAGGAGGCCTGGAGCTGTCAGCAACCATTTGCCCCCTGCTGGAGGACGAGTCCAAGGATGAAGCCAGCTCCCAGAGGACAGGGCCAAGAGGTCTGTCACCCAGGACCCTGTTCAGTATCTGGACCCCCTGATGTTGTTCCTGACCATCCCTCCTCGTCTCTGAGTTCTGTGAGCTAGTAAATCCCATTTTTGACTTTTAAAAACTGTGTTTGATCGGGTCATGTCAGCTCTCATGCAGAGTATAAGAATGCTCCCACAGCTTGCAGTGGGGAGAAAGGATGGGCCAGCCCGCTTCCATGTCCTTTGGGTTTGAGTAAGTGAGAAGGGCCTTATTCTAAGAGAGGCTACATAGGCCCCCAGATTCCTGAGATGTTTCTGGGGGGCTCCGCGAGAAAGAAGTCACTGTCCTTTTCCCTGTCACAGCAGATAGCTTGGGGTCCATTTCCACCTCCCTTCTCCTTACCTTTTTCTTGATTCCGTTTCTAGCTCAGACACTGGTCATGAGTGAATCTGGTAGTCTTTCTGGGCTCTACTGTCTCGGCGATGGGAAACATGACACCAACTAATATCTACTGTCATTTTTTTCCCAAAACCCTTTTGTACCTAAATTTCATAACCCTGGGAAAGAGGTCATCTTATTGCTATTTTACAGACACAGAGAGACGCAGCACGTGTCCAAAAGGCACATCACTGATAGGGGGTGAAGCCGATTCTGGAGCCCCACTCTTTGCTTCTCAGCCCTGACTGACCTATTCCACTAACTGGTCGACCTGGCCCCTACTTTCTGGTCATCCCTGCCTCCCTGTTCCTTTACATGCCTTCTGACAACCTCATGGGTTTAGACATCAGCCTCTCTGTGTTACAGGTGTGGCCATGGAAGCAGAGAAAGTGAACTGCCCAGGTCCTTAGCATCAGGATTTATACCCTGGTCTTTCTAGACAACAAAATTCATTCTGTCTACTTTGTCATTGCTGGGGAGGTAGACGGGTTGACATGACAAAGTCTGCTTACTTTATAATTTTGCCTTAGCTGGCCATGCATTCAACAGTCAACAAACAGTTTTGAAGTGTCTTCTGTGGGTCACATAGATAGAAAGAAGACAGATGTGGGGAAGCCAGTAAGTAAATAATTATGATGTATCATTATGCTCATTCGTGATGGAAAATGATGAGACACTATAGGAGCAAAGAACATTGTCAAAGGTGTGTACAGGAAAGGGCACTGTCAAGGATGTCAGGAGAGGCCAACCAGAGGAAGTGCTATTTAAGGTAAGACTTAAAGGATTGTGCTGCTTCCCGATCTAATAAAAGGGTTCTGCAGGCCCCTCCATCTGTATATTTTCTTTCCTGGATTAGTTTTAAAGGTCAAAACAACATTTCACACATAGCCTTTCCAAACCCTTTGATGTGTGGTTGCAAAGGGCCCTGCTTAGGGGGACTGCTCTGGGCTGGACCATATTTCATCCAAAACAGGGATTCAAAATGGGAGACCATTACCAGTCATGTAATTAACGCTGCAGAAGACATACTGCTTATGAAAAGGAAAATGCTAGTGCTGATTATGAAGTTTACGAGGTGCTTACATCTAGTGGATTGGAGTGAATTATCTAGTTCCACCCGATGCTCTGACCCATTTAAAATGAGAACAGAAGAGGGCAATCTGTTTGCCTCTCAACACCCTCAGAGAAGGTAAAAGGGGTAATTTATATCTGTGTATCTGAACGTTTATTCAGTCTAGAATTAGATAATGAGTTAGTATTTACATCTGTAAGCTTCTCCCAGGCAGGAGATGAGATGTACAGGGGAAAGCAGAATGGTTTTCACACGTCTTCTTTCTGGGTGCCTCTGCCCCAGAAGAAAATTCCTTTTGCTCTAGAGGAGGCTGTTTGATGTGGAATGTGTGTGCACACGGGTGGGGAGGCCTGTGATTTCTCATTCTGTGCCTTACTCTTTTCCCATCCTCAGCACATTCTCTTTTGGTGTGAAAAGATACTGGAGGTGAGGGACAGGGGCTCGTTCTGAGGTTTCCACTATGAAGTCACCCCAAACAGACTTCCTAGGGTCCTGGGGTTTATGAGGCTGGCGTGCTTTTGTCATTTACGGCTGTGTCTGCCATTCCCTCCAGGATCCATAGTCAATAAATTGTATGGAGCATATTCACTGACTCTGCAATTAAAACAGTCTGTTGCATAACCAAACCCCTCTTCATTCCAAATTTAAAAAGCAGCCTCCAAGTCTTGACGCCCACTTCATTTACTAAAACATAAAATAAAATTTCAGAAAACACCTAAAAACCAAGTTCCACCTAAAGAAATTGGGAAAATTTTTCCTCAAGTGCTGTTAGCTAAGGGAAAGTTTTCATTCTGTCTAAGCAAAGAGTTTCACTAAAGCAGTGGTTCTCAACAGGGCCTGACTTTGGTAACCTGGGAAACATTTGGCAGTGTCTGGAGACATTGTTGACAGTTACTACTGGGGGAATGCTAGTGGCATCTAGTGAGTATAGGTTAGGGATGTTGTTAAACATCCTACAATGCACAGAACAGTCACCACCCTGAAAAAGAATTATCTGGTCCAAACTTTGAAGGCATTTGGATTCTACTGGAGCCCCAACTGGCCAAATGAACAATATTTTCAAAGAATTCATAATATTTTAATGTAGTGCTAGGGACCATACCTGTCAGAAGGGAGATGCAACACAACAAGGACTGTGGGGCATCAGGGCACAGAAACGTCATGGGGAGTTTGGGATGACTTGCTGAGAGATGGTCCCTGCATGTCCTGCTTAGAAAAGCACTGGTGAGCTCTGAAGACCATTTTTCTGGGGCAGAGGGAACAGAGAACAGAATGCAATGACCCGAATGTCATGAAGAATTGAACATGAGGATTAGTAGTTTGTCAGGACATTAAAAAAAAAGTATATTTATGTTTTGGTATATGGTTTGTTCATCTAATTGATATATCTTATTTATTATAATATAAATAAAACAGCAGCTAACATGTATTGAGCACTAACGTGTACCGAGTCAGAAATTGTGGTGAGCCCTTCACGCTGAGTCCTCACCTAAATGTTATTTATTGTTCCATTTTACAGACGAGGAACCTGAGACAGGGAGATTGCAGTGACAGGTCAAAATCACATGGATTCTAAATTCTAGTTCTAAACCAGGTTTGTCAGTAGGAAAGCCCAGGTTCTTAACGACTGTCTTATACTGCCTTCCTAGAAATAAAACTTCTTTGTGTAGAACCAGAACAAGCAGGGTGAAGGCTCTATATTTTTGCTTATGCATAGGTACCTGCTACACAGACTGGGCTATTACATTCACAGGCATTAAGTGCCTCGATAAAGAGGAGAGTAAGAAGCTGTTGCAACCACAAGAAGCTTCTCCCAGACCAAAGAGAAGCTTACCCAGACGCTGCAGAGAGCTAACTCTCCACCCATTCCTTAAGTCTCATAAAGCCTCTCCCATTAAATCACTGGAATTTAGGTGTCCATCTAAGAATGAATTTTTTATAACATTCTTTTTTAAAATTTCTTTAAAGTTTTTCTAATTAAAAAAAAAAATTATTTATTTGGTTGCACCGGGTCTTAGTTGGGGCAAGTGGGATCCTTAGTTGCGGCTCCAGGCTTCCTTAGTTGCAGCACATGGGCTTCTTAGTTGAGGCAGGCAGCCTCCTTAGTTGTGGCATGCGAACTCTCAGTTGTGGCATGCATGTGGGATCTGGTTCCCTGACCAGGGATTGAACCCAGGCACCCTGCATTGGGAGGGTTATCCCCTGTGCCACCAGGGAAGTCCCTATAACATTCTTTGAACTAGTATCAGCTACACAGATATGAACACTGGGTCATCCTCAGGGTGATACCAGGACAAATTTAAAAAAAAAAAAAAGTATAGCAAGAGGACCAGCAATATCTAAAAGTTGAACAAGATCAAAATTCAAAGTAATCTGAAGTTGGCCATAGCATTGGTTATAGACTGAACATGTACTAGTGTTTTTCCATTTAATCCACCCAACAGCCCTAGAGCGTAGGGGGGATGACTCATTTTACAGATGAAGAAATGGAGATAAAGGTAGGTTAAGAGAATGGTTCTCAGCCACAGGCAGGGACAGAAAGGAGCCAGGATGCAAGACCTCTGACCCGAAATTAATTGGACTTTCCCCTATAGCTCTCCTGTCCCTCAGTTGTATGGATATCTCTTAATTCAGTCCATTAAAATAACTGGTCCACTGTTTCCAGTTCTATGGGACCAGATTTAGACATAAAGAAAATTAGAACTGAAAGAAAATATGACCCATGATCAGGAATATGGATCCTGGAGTTCGCTGGACATGTATTTAAACTCTGCCCCCACCACCTTCTAGCTATGAGGAAGAGTCACCACACTGCAAGTCATGTCAACCCTCTGGGTCTTTGTCTCTTCATCTGCAAATTAAACAAAAATAATAATATCACTCCACAAGATTGTTGCAAGTATGAAGTTAGGTGATGGCGATGTATGCAAAATTGTTTGTACTATGCCTAATTAAGAGCAAGATTTCATTAAATGACAGTTATGGTGTTTTTATTATTATAAATTATTATTATACATTTTTCACCATAAACATTTTGTCTAGAGGTTGAATACTCAAATAAACCACAGGAACTAGGTATGAAACATAAATGTGAGGAGTGGGGGAAACAGAAAGTGCATGCCCTGTCTAAAAGAATTAAAGTAATAATAATAACAACAATAATAATAAAGGTTTCTAGGCACACACAATATATGTGTGGGTTGTGTGGTCCACAAGCCATCAGTTTATAACTGATATTCAAATACAATCCCTGCTGTAATTATGAGAAAAGAAAGGTCCAATGGAAGGAAGAGAATTATGGTGGAATCATCCCTACCACTTCATCACATCCTTCTGCTGCCCTCTCATAAAGTTATGAAATCTTAGATATTTATTTATATTTCTTCTTTAAAACCAAAGCAGGGGAAATCCATATAATTAACCCAGAGAAACAGGCTGAGTGGGTGGGAAGAGGAAGAATCATAAAAAATTAAGTATCAGAGTGTGGTGGAAAACGGTCTCCAGCTCCTGCAGTGGCAACTGGGAGAACGCGGTACAGTAGCGGCACTGCTTTCTTGCTACGATCTGTAGGCCCTCAGCGGCCAGGGGGGCCAGCTCCTCCTGCTACTGCGGGGGCTCAAGATCACCACTGTCGCCCTCATGGTCCTTGTCCTAGGGGCTGGGCCTGGCTGCATCAAGGTAGTCTGCTGCTGATGCTGTTGCCTCTCCAGGCTCAGGTTTGGACCGTGTATCCTCCTCCTCCTCTCCTCCAGTTACAAGCTCCGAGGTCAAGCCATGTGGCTGACAGGGTCTTGGTGCTCTGGTCTGGTGTCAGGCCTGAGCCTCTGAGGTGGGAGAGCCGATTTCAAGACATTAGACCACCAGAGACCGCCAGGCCCCACGTAATATCAATCAGCGAGAGCTCTCCCAGAGATCTCTGTCTCAACGCTAAGACCCAGATCCACTCAACGACAAGCAAGCTCCAGTGCTAGATGCCCCATGCCAAACAACTTGCAAGACAGGAACACACAACCCCACCCATTAGCAGAGAGGCTGCCTAAAATTATACTAAGTTCACAGACACCCCAAAACACACCACCAGACACGGCCCTTCCCACCAGAAAGACAAGATATCAGCCCCACCCAGCAGAACACAGGCACCAGTCCCCTACACCAGGCAGCCCACACAAGCCACTGAACCAACCTCACCCACTGGTGCAGACACCAAAAACAATGGGAAATATGAACCTGCAGCCTGCAAAAAGGAGACCCCAAACACAGTAAGTTAAGCAAAATGAGAAGACAGAGAAATATGCAGCAGATGAAGGAGCAAGGTAAAAACCCACCAGACCAAACAAATGAAGAGGAAATAGGCACTATACCTGAAAAAGAATTCAGAGTAATAATAGTAAAGATGATCCAACATCTTGGAAATAGAATGGAGAAAATTCAAGAAACGTTTAACAAGGACCTAGAAGAACTAAAGAGCAAACAAACAATGATGAACAACACAATACATGAAATTAAAAATTCTCTAGAAGGAATCAATAGCAGAATAACTGAGACAGAAGAACGGATATGTGACCTGGAAGATAAAATAGTGGAAATCACTACTATAGAGCAGAATAAAGAAAAAAGAATGAAAGGAATTGAGGACAGTCTCAGAGACTTCTAGGACCACATTAGACGCACCAACATTCAAATTATAGAGGTCCGAGAAGAAGAAGAGAAAATGAAAGGATCTGAGAAAATATCTGAAGAGA
>RJWK010031252.1:0-24312 GCA_004363435.1 Platanista minor | reverse complement strand
TTTTTTGCGGTATGCGGGCCTCTCACTGTTGTGGCCTCTCCCGTTGCGGAGCACAGGCTCCGGACGCGCAGGCTCAGCGGCCATGGCTCACGGGCCCAGCCGCTCCGCAGCATGTGGCATCCTCCCGGACCGGGGCACGAACCCGTGTCCCCTGCGTCGGCAGGCGGACTCCCAACCACTGCGCCACCAGGGAAGCCCTCCTGAAGATGTTTGTCATGCTTATTTAAGAAATATGTTTGGGAAAAAAAAAAAAAAAAGAAATATGTTTGGTCTGGACCAAAAATTCTGTTTCCTCTGGGATAGGTGGTTCTGTTCTTGGCCTTTTTTTGTTTTCTGTCACCCCTCTTTTGTATTCCTGCAGTGTTTATTTTTTTCTCTTCTGGAGCCCATATTCACTTGAGAGTGTCAACTACCTTGACTGATAAATATGTACAGGCAAAGTCCCAGGTTCAAATTTATGCCTTTCGTGCTGAATTTATAGAGTATAAGTATGTGTGTGGGCAGAGAAGTAGGTTTAGGTCTAAAGGTGGAGATATGCCAGAGAAATAGTTCTGTTTTGGCTGTTAGATGTGCAGGTAGAGGTATCATGCAGGCATTTTGGATCTCAGTAGAGAGTCATGGTTGGTGATATAAATTTGAAAGTGAGCAGCAGTTAGTGGAACTAAAAATTTTCCTGGGAATAAGAAGAAAGAGAAGGTCCTGAAGTTTGGTTTGATTGGTGAAGGAAGGTTATGGGAGTTTAAAGAATAGAAGTGTATCTAGGGCTGGTCTTGGCCATCAAAATGTTTACAAGGAACAATGTGTCATCTAGCCTCGCCAACCTGATCTGTTTTATCTTTGTCAAATCTGGGTCATTGTTTCAGGCTTCTGTGGAATAGTCTACATGGTATATAGTAGCAAGAGACCTGGGATAAAGAGTTTTAGCCCTGCTCTGCTAGTGATAAACTGTGCTATTTTGAGCAAGTCATATTTACCTTTCTACCTTTTTTACTCTAAAACTTCTATGAATCTTTAAGGAGGTATGGTTATGAATAATCTAGACCAACAGTTTGACTAAGAATATATATATATATATTTTCTTGAGATGTTTCACCAAAATAGAATTAGTTAATAAGAGTACAATTAGGTTTAAGTACTGATGGATTACTTTTCAGAAAAATTCTTCTAATTCACAGTGCCATTAGCAATTTTTTTGTTAAGTATTTATTTATTTATTTTGGCTGCACCAGGTCTTAGTTGCAGCTTGTGGGATCTTCATTGCGGCATGCGGGATCTTAGTTGCAGCATGCGGACTTCTTAGTTGCGGCATGCAAACTCTCAGTTGTGGCATGCATGTGGGATCTAGTTCCGTGACCAGGGATCAGACTCCAGCCCCCTGCACTGGAAGCATAGAGTCTTACCCACTGTACCACTACGGAGGTCCCAACAATTTTTTTAAGTGTTTTTTTATTTATTTGGCTGTGCCAGGTCTTAGTTGCAGCACGTGAGATCTTTAGTTGGGGCACACGGGATCTTTTAGTTGCAGCATGCAGGCTCTTAGTTGCAGCATGCGGGATCTAGTTCCCTGACCACCTGGGCCCCCTGCGTTGGGAGTGAGGAGTCTTAATCACTGGACCACCAGGAAACTCCCCCACTGACAGTTTTTAAGTGTGTTTATTTCTTTACAGCACTACAGCATTGGGTTTAATGTTTTTATTCATATTTGTTAATTTACTGGACATGTAAAACCTTGAAGTTTAATTTCTATAATTATTTGCAAGGCTATCAATTCTTCCAAGTATTTAGGTTTTCTTGTGTATGAACTATTTGTTTGTAGTCTTTGATCATCTAGTAAGTCCTACAGATTAAAAAATTGTATCAGTCATTATTAAGTGGGAGAATAACAGATGTCTCAAAGTTGTTTTCAAGTATTAATTCTCAAAGTTCTTTTCAGGTGCTTATTAACAAATAAATATGTTGCTTGTTACAGTTTGTGGGGAAAAGTGGATTTTAAGCCTTTAAAAGGCTTAAAGTACTATATTTAAATAGGTGGTGAAATGAAATAGTTAAGAAAGTGAAATGTTCACCATTAACCAAATGAGAGAACTATAAATCTTGATATCTACTTTTCAAGAAAGGTGATATTTTTAATCAATGAATCTCATTTGTATTATATGTTAATATAGCTGAATTTTAGATTACTTGTCTTCTGAAAATGTATTTTTAATCACCCCAGTGAGTATTATTTCGAGTAACCATGAAATGGAGAAGAAAAACCAGATATTTTATGTTTAAGAGAAGCTTTTGGGAACATCCCATTGGTAGCAACAATTCATTTTAGATACCAGCTAACAAATGTTTATGATGATTCAGTGGACTTCCCTGGTGGTCCAGTGGTTAAGAATCCACCTTCCAATGAAGGGGGCGTGGGTTCGATCCCTGGTCAGGGAACTAGGATCCCACATGCCATGGGGCAACTAAGCCCACACACTCTAGAGCCCAAGTGCCACAACTAGAGGGCCTGCGTGCCGCAACTGCTGAGCGTGTGCACTCTGGAGCCCGTGCACCGCAACTAGAGAGAAACCTGCATGCTGCAACAAAGGTCTCACATGCCACAACTAAGACCCAGCACAGCCAAATAAATAAACAAATAAATAAAAATAAATACTAAAAAAAAAGTTAACTCCTGTCAACGCATTAAAAAATGTTTATGATAATTCAAAGAGGAGGCAAGAACTTTGCAATGTGGGAGTGGTATTCATATGGGAAATAAAGTTAAAAAAAAAAAAAAAAAGATGGTGCAAGAAACAAAATTTAAAACCAGACTTCCATCTCACTCTAGACTGGTAAGCATCATATATTTGCATTTCATATACAGTATTGAATATGAACAGATTTTCAGTATGAGACTGGTAGTTGTTTATAGGGAGTTGTTTATAGGAATGATAAATCTAATAGTTTCTTTATTTAAAAAGAATGTAAATAACATTAAAAATTCTCCAGGGTTTCCCTGGTGGCGCAGTGGTTAAGAATCTGCCTGGGGCTTCCCTGGTGGTGCAGTGGTTGAGAGTCCGCCTGCTGATGCAGGGGACACGGGTTCGTGCCCCGGTCCGGGAAGATCCCACATGCCGCGGAGCGGCTGGACCCGTGAGCCATGGCCGCTGGACCTGCGCGTCCAGAGCCTGTGCTCCGCAACGGGAGAGGCCACAACAGTGAGAGGCCCGCGTACCGCAAAAAAAAAAAAAAAAAAAAAGAATCTGCCTGCCAATGCAGGGGACACAGGTTCGAGCCCTGGTTTGGGAAGATCCCACATGCTGCGGAGCAACTAAGCCCGTGTGCCACAACTACTAAGCCTGCGCTCTAGAGCCTGTGAGCCACAACTACTGAGCCCACAAGCCACAACTGCTAAAGCCTGTGTGCCTAGAGCCCATGCTCCACAACAAGAGAAGCCACCGCAAAGAGAAGCCCACACACTGCAATGAAGAGTAGCCCCCACTTGACACAACTAGAGAAAACCCTCGTGCAGCAATGAAGACCTAACGCAGCCTAAAATAAATTAATTAATTTAAAAAAAATTCTCCAGATACAATTTCCCCATACCTCTCTAACCATTTCTTACTTTTCTCCATCCCACTTCTGCACTATTTTTTTACTCATCTTTTTTTATTACTTTTCTTGCCATATCTCTGTGTTCAACTTCTTTCATTTTCTGTTTTACTCTTTTCTCTGATTTTTAGTCATTGATTCTTTTTCTTACCTGCCAATTGCCCCACTCTCTTCAGCCAGTTTAACTTCTCCCACTTACCTTATTTTTTGTCCATCAAAGCCCACATTCACAAATTAACACACAGGGTTCCCCAAGGACTTACTTTCTTCTCTTTCATTCTTGAAGTATGGTATAGAAGAACTCCAAATTAAAAGCCATGAGAGTTGAGTCACAAATTGATGTATTTGGTCTTAGGCAAGCTGTTTAATGTTTATGCCTCAATTTCTTCATTTATAAAAAGGATTGAAACTAAATCTACAAGGAGCCTCCTAGCTCTACAATCCTATGATTCTGTGGTGTCTTAACTTTCACATGTTTTTCCTACTGTGTTGACCTCATTCATTTAATAAATATTTATACACCTACCATGTATTTATAACTCCTATAATTTATGTGAGGAATCAAAAGAAATAAAAGACAGGGTTCCTGCCTTTGAATTGTTTATAGTCTGTCTGGAGAGACAAGAGGTATCTGCATGTTAACCTTCAGTTATTTCCAGTCTGTTCCTGTTCTTTCTACACCAGATCCATATTCTTAAGGGAATATCAGCTATTTTACTTTCTTTATTTTTTAAGACATCAGTTTTACAGGTTTTTTTGTTTTTTTGGGGTTTTTTCCCCCTGGTGGCCACGCCTCACAGCATGTGGGCTTTAGTTCCCCAACCAGGGATCGAACCTGCTCCCTCTGCTTTGGAAGCTCAGAGTCTTAACCACTGGACCAGTGGGGAAGTCTCTGCTACCTTAGTTCAAACCTAATTTCTGGGGGAGGGACAGGTTTACCTCTGAACACAGTAAAAGACTCATTTTTATTTTCTTATACATCTAGGAATCCCCACTGTAGTTGTGTAGCATTATTTTATGTTCTCTTGATTCCAGTCTGGAATTTATTCATGATAGGAAAATTTATCTCAGAACCAAGGGGGTTGATTTTTATTGTGATTTAGTAGATGATCACTCTCTGTCCCTATCTTTGCGTACATACATATGTCTGTGCATTTATGGTTATATAATCATATTCAAATGTAATGTTCCAGATGGCTGAGTGAATGTGACCAACAAGTCTTTCCACACGTATATGCTTTTTTCTCTGGTTTGTTTCTGCACCTATGTTGTAAGGGGGTATTGCTTTTAGAGACGTTGGCTTTTCCTTTCATTGGCCCTATGTGCTCTCTGGTAAAAATATACCACTCCACAGGGATTACAGACAGTGTGGGGAGGACAGGAAGGAAGTGGGCATACTTATAGAAGGTCACCACTGGGACTTCCCTAGTGGCCCAGTGGTTAAGACTCTGCACTCCCAGTACAGGGGGCCCCGGTTCGATTCCTGGTCAGGGAACTAGATGCTGCGTGCCACAACTACAAAAGATCCCGCATGCCGCAATGAAGATCCTGCATGCGGCAACAAAGATCCTGCATGCCACAACTAAGACCCGGCACAGCCAAATAAATAAATATTTTAAATAAATAATTAAATAAAAAATAAAAGGTCAACACTAAGGATCCTCGTGATGGAACTGTTCTGTATCCTGACTTTGGTGATAAGTACATGAAGCAACACGTAATAAAATTGTATAGAACTAAGTACAGACACACACACAAACACATATACACAAATGAATACAAGTAAAATTGGGGAAAACAGAATAAGATAGGGGAATTGCATCAATGTCAATATCCCTACTGTGATTGTACTATAATTTTGCAAGATGTTACAATTGGGAGAAACTGGGTAAAAAGTATACCAGCTCTCTATTATTTTTTTCAACTGAATGTGAATCTACAATTATTTCAAAATAAAAAGTTCAATTAAAAATAATAGCAATTCTGGGCTTCCCTTGTGGCGCAGTGGTTGGGAGTCCGCCTGCTGATGCAGGGGACGCGGGTTTGTGCCCCAGTCCGGGGGGATCCCACATGCCGCGGAACGGCTGGGCCCCTGTGCCATGGCCGCTGAGCCTGTGCGTACGGGGCCTGTGCGTACGGGGCCTGTGTTCCACAGCGGGAGAGGCCGCGGCAGTGAGAGGCCTGCGTACCGCAAAAAAATAAAAAAATTAAAAAAAAATAATGGCAATGTAAAGGGGTCTGTGCTGAAAGATAATTTAACATATATAGCTGCAGGAAGCACATTGACATATCACTTTGAGGAGCATGACTTTCCATTTACATCAAAGGATGCTCTGCTAAATAGATTTTACACATTTTTTATTGCAAGTTTTCTTATGCATGTATGGAAAGTGAAGCAGTAGCTGTGATGTGTTGTCTCCATTAACAGAAGAACTTTGTAAACACTTTTATATCAGTCTCATCTTCTGTGTACTGGGAAATCAGTTAATTCTAATAATGGGCAATTTTTTCATACAATTCATGGAATCAAAGTAAAGGTTTTGAAAGTTCACACTGTCAAAGAGGAAACATTTCATATTGTGAATACTGCTGTAAATCTAAAACTTTCAACATTGAACAAAATGCTTTTTTTAAAAAAATAAATTTATTTATTTTATTTATTTATTTTTGGCTGCGTTGGGTCTTCGTTGCTGCGCACGGGCTTTCTCTAGTTGTGGTGAGCGGGGGCTACACTTTGTCGCGATGCTCGGGCTTCTCATCGCAGTGGCTTCTCTTGTTGTGGAGCACGGGCTCTAGGCACCTGGGCTTCAGTAGTTGTGGCTCGCGGGCTCTAGAGTGTAGGCTCAGCAGTTGTGGTGCAGGGGCTTACTTGCTCTGTGGCATGTGGGATCTTCCCGGACCAGGGCTCGAACCTGTGTCTCCTGTATTGGCAGGCCGATTCTTAACCACTGTGCCACCAGGGAAGCCCCATTGCTTTGTTTATTGAGTAACAAACAAATATTAAGTTTAGTGGAGCATAAAGTCATGGTCAAAAACAAAATGTTTGTACTATATTAAGAAACTCAATGTAGCAGAAAATTTATTTGGAATTGGTTATATACTACACTCACAATTCATAATTGCATCAAAACAAGCCTGATATTCTATCAATAAAATAGAAGCTGTAGTTTTCAAAATTTGCAAGTGTTTTTACATACATAGAGTATTTCAGCTAGAACATTTTTGTGATAATCTGATGGTGAATTTAAAAAATGTTTCAGGGGCTTCCCTGGTGGCACAGTGGTTGAGAGTCCACCTGCCGATGCAGGGAATGTGGGTTTGTGCCCCGGTCCGGGAAGATCCCACATGCTGCGGAGCGGCTGGGCCCGTGAGCCACGGTTGCTGAGCCTGCGCGTTGGAGCCTGTGCTCCACAACGGGAGAGGCCACAACAGTGAGAGGCCTGGGTACCGCAAAAAAAAAAAAAAAAAAAAGTTTCAGCAGGTCAATATTTACATTGTTTCTTTGCTGCCTGTCAGCAATAAGATTTTAGAAATATTTGAAAAATATATGTACCACTCCATATTTACTGACTGAAAATACTCAGTGAATCTGAGGTGGAGTGGTATCCTAGTTTTTAAAACATATATATCTATTTTAACCATTTTTAGCAATCTAAAATGTAACAAGATTGTACTTATGTTACTTCTCATTCATTCTTTTCACCCTCCATTCCATTCTAAGACACTTTAATCAAATCTTGACTCAGATGATTTTGGTCCTTTCCCCACTCCTCTCCTACTTCCTAGACACACACCAAGGACCAACCAAGTTAGGTAAATCTGGTGTCTGCTGTTGTTGCTATTTCCCCGTTATTAGTAGATATTCAGTATTGGATAAAGCTATGGTTTCTTCCTCTTGTGCTCGTGCTTATATTTTTTCTCCTAGGAATGAGATACTATACCTAATGCCTAAGAAATAGGCATGTTTTTCTTTCTCCTTGTTCCTGTACACATTTAGTCTTTTGTGCCCTTACTTATTTTTTTGTTTTCTCTCTTTGTCCCCCTTATTTGCTTTTTTTTTTTTTAAAGTATGTATCTATTCTGGACTGAAACGTGTTTTCTAGAGGAGTTGGTATATGAAAATTACTTGTTGACTCTTTAACCATATGAAAACAATATATGCAACCATTTTGTTTGAAAATTATCATTGTTAACAGGACTTTTAAGTATCCACAGGCATCTTAGGGGGAAATATTTGATTGGAATTAATTTAAGCTTAATTCTTATTCTTTTTAATACAGTATTTCTCAAAGTCCAAGGCTTGCAGAATTCACAAATTGAGATCTGGCATCATTTTCAGAGAGAGACTTTCAGTAAAGTGTAAGTATTTTTTTAAATTTCGATTTGTTTTTATTAGCTGTTTTCTGTATAAACACAGTGAAATGTTAATTTACCAGATCTCTTAATAAGAATTTGGCATATATTCACCAAGTAACGATTATGAGTAACAAGTGACACAAAATAACTTACTGAAAGGAGATGTTTTAAGTGTGCCCTGGGTCAGTATTAACTGAACACCATTTATTAGAAACAGCATCTCTACATATAAAGAATACTGGTTTAAGGGACTTGAGTTCTTGTCCAGGCTCTACCACTAACTAGCTGGGTCTCCTTAAGTAAGCCATCTTCTGTGCTTCAGTTTCTTTGGCTATAAAATAAAGGATAAGACTATCACTAATGAAAAGATCTCTTCCCCTTTAAAGGTCTATTATTCCTATCTTAATTTTTTTTAATATAAATTGTTAACCTTTCAAAAAGGAACCTTCAAATTACACAGCTGTGTTTTGATTTTTTTGTTGTTGGCTTTTGCTCGGGAATAGATATTGAGAGAGGAAGTGGTTCCAGAGTAGACTAGAAGACAAGTGCCCCCTCACTTAAGAAATTTGCCCCACATAGTCCATCAATTTGGGTTACTAAAAACTTACTTTTAAAAAGTCAAGTTGGGGGATTTCCCTGGTGGTCCAGTAGTAAAGAATCCACCTTCCAATGCAGGGGATGCGGGTTCGATCCCTGGTCAGCGAACTAAGATCCCACATGCTGCGGGGCAACTAAGTCCATGCACCACAACTACCGAGCTCACGTGCCTCAACTAGAGAGCCCACATGCCGCAAACTACAGAACCCACACACTCTGGAACCCACGCACCACAACAACAGAGCCCACGCACCCTGGAGCCTGCGTGCCACAACTAGAGAAGAGAAAACCCACATGCCACAACTAGAGAGAAGCCCGCACACTGCAATGAAGAGCCTGTGCACCACAACGAAAGATCCTGCACGCCTCAGCAAAGATCTCGTATGTTGCAACTAAGACCTGATGCAGCCAAATAAATAAATAAATAAATAAACCTTAAAAAAAAAAAAAACAGTTCACAATTCAAGTGAAAAAGAGCAAGGAGCATATTGTAATAGATACAATATGCAAAAAGAAAAAAAAAGTCAAGTTGGCTTGGGTGGGTTAAACCTTTTTTAAAAGAAAGCAAACCTACTGTTAAATATGATATACAAATAAGATTTCTTTCCTTTCAAAATCTCCATAGAATACTGATGCTGAAGGAGCGCCAGTTTTCAAGGAGGTGAGGAAAGAAACAACAAAGTAGGAGTCACTTCTATGCATGGGTCTTTCAGGAGAAACTGGTAGAAAAACTTTGGGAGCTTCCCTGGGTGCTTCCCTGGTGGCACAGGGGTTAAGAATCCGCCTGTCAATGCAGGGGACATGGGTTTGAGCCGTGGTCTGAGAAGATCCCACGTGCTGCAGAGCAACTAAGTCCATGTACCACAACTACTGAGCCTGCGCTCTAGAGCCCACGAGTCACAACTACTGAGCCAGCATGCCACAACTGCTGAAGCCTGCGCGCCTAGAGCCCGTGCTTTGCAACAGGAGAAACCACCTTAATAAGACGCCACACACCACAACGAAGAGTAGCACCCACTCTCCGCAACTAGAGAAAGCCCTCATGCAGCAACGAAGACCCAATGCAGCCAAAAATAAATAAATAAAATATGAATAAATTTATTGTAAAAAAAAAGAAAAACTTTGCACAGGGTGAAGGCAGGCACTTGGGATCTGGAAGGCTGGTAGGAGAAAAGATGGCTAGAGGTGGAGTAAAGGAATAGAAAGAGATGTGGAAAAATTAAACTAAACAAGAAACTTTTGAAGGCAGAGGCTAGCTTTCATCAGTATCGTCACTGGCTCTTAGAATAGTGTCACATCTTAAAAAGTATTTATGAAAAATTCATTGAATGAATGAATCAATTACTTATTCAGTAAATTTCTAATTTCGCCCAAGGCCCTAATGGTTAGTTAGACTCAAATCATCTAATTTATCTGTGTTTACCCTACATTCAAAAACTACAGTATTTACGGTAATTGGGGTTCAGAAAATTGATTCTGCATTATAGAAAAATAACATTACATTTAGTATAATATACTTGAGGAAGGTTATAAAGTGAACTATCTATTCACTTAAAATTTTTTTTTTTTTTTTTGCGGTACGCGGGCCTCTCACTGCTGTGGCCTCTCCCGCTGCGGAGCACAGGCTCCGGACGCGCAGGCTCAGCGGCCATGGCTCACGGGCCCAGCCGGTCCGCGGCACGTGGGATCTTCCCAGACCGGGGCACGAACCCGTGTCCCCTGCATCGGCAGGCGGACTCTCAACCACTGCGCCACCAGGGAAGCCCTCGCTTAATTTTTTTAAGCATCTACCTACCATACTTTGGGTACTAGCTGGGAGAGGAAAAATGGGGTACTGATTATAGTGTATGTTTCTATTTGATGGAATATTATGCATTTAGTATAATTATGAAGATTATAACAGTTTAGACTAACGCTTTTAAATAAAATAAAAATATTTCTATTCTATATTATAACTGCATATAGAAGAAGAAGACTAGGAAACTTTGTTAAATATAAACCAGATTTATTATTGTGAATGGGATTATAGAATTTCTTTTTCTTTCTACTGTTCTGTACAATTCATAAAGTTTAAATGAAAATCCACATACATTTAAATTGTTTTGAAAATTAAGATGAACATATATTGACTAGAAAAAGGTAATAGTGTATCATCAAAGGGAAAGAGCAAAACTGTATCTGAAGGACAGTAGATAGAGTACCTTGGCTGGAAGAAAAATGAGAGGTGAAGTTTAGAAAAAGATGGGAATGAAGGTCTCTAGCTTATTTTTAACAATGTAAGAAAAGATGAGCTAGGTTAGGTTTTTAACTGTGGAATTACATTTTTTTTAAAAAAGAAAGAAAATTTCTTCTAGCTTATTTATTGAAGTGAACTGGAGTGAGGGGGAGTTGAACTGGTCCATTGTGTTATCAACCGTTTTCATGTATAATCTTGAGTTTATGACTATATAGGCCCTATCTGAAAGACTTTGCTCCTATTACCATTTCAGTAATAGTATATAATTTTGCAAAATTTATGTTCAGATTAGTTTTTCATATATCTTTAAAGTGTTATCCCTGATTTCCACTCTTGCCTTTTCTTGTCCTTAGAGTTAGCCTAGGTAGTAACTGCTTTACTACTTGACCTAATGGAGTGATAGAAGAAATAAAAAAGAATCTGAATTGATTGGGCAGAGATAGAAAGGGAGAAAAACAGGTCAATCTCCTTTAGTTGCTGAATAGGTAAGAGCTTTCTTGTAATGATTTCTCAATTTCGCTCCCAGGAACCTTTTGGGAATAGAGAGCACATCCTTCTTGTTTTCTAATCTCAAAGAAAATAGATGTAATTTGAAATGAAATACTAGCCAAGTAGGTATCTGAAATTTTAAGAAGTCTGTAAACATCTTATGAGCTAACTCCTTAAGTTATCTGTATCATGTTGAACAAAGAGGAATTAAAAAAACAATAACTGATTAATGATGTAGTGTTATTACTTGAATTTTAGTAAAGTTGTTTCAGGGTTTTACACTACCGTGATTATTTTGAGAACTGTTGGATCAAATATTTGTTTTGTGTGCCCCCTGCCATTTCCAAAACGAATTTAAGGAAATTTACCTTATAAAAAAAAGAAAAGAAATTTGCCTCCTAATTGTTAAGGGTTTTTGCTCTGATGTACTACACTAAAAGTCCAAGTTTTGTACATGACTACGAATGCTTTCCTCAGATGCTCTTTCCAAGTAATTTTTGTTGGCTCTTACCAACATAAGGCATTTTGTCTTAATATATGTTTAGTATTTTCCATGAGGATTGTAAATTTTACACTCCAATGGAAGTCTCTTGGTTTCTTGAAATTGTTAGGAAATACTATTCATTATTTATTTCTGTGTTAAAGATTTTCAGTATTTTCTCTGCCTTGTAATTTGTTAACAATGTCTTCCCCCTCTAGGGGGGAGGGAAACCTCAAACTTACTTTAAAAACAGTTGATTTAAAATAAAAAGTAGAGGTGCATTTTCAGAATTATAGACTCTTTCTGAGAGAATTAAAGAGCATTTAGATCTAGAAGTCACCTGGGATGTTGCCAGCTGTGCTCTTGACATTATATGCTTTGTCACCAGTGACTGCCTTCAGGTATTTTTGCCTACCTTCTTTACCACTCTCCACACCCAAATGAATAAATGGAAAACAACAATAACGACAACAAGGCAAGGGAACTGGAGTAATATATAATTTACTATTCTGTCAATCAAAGTAAGAATATTTTATCACCACTTTAAAATTGATTGCTCTTATATGTTTTTTTTGTTTTTTTTTTTTTTTTTGCGGTACGCGGGCCTCTCACTGCTGTGGCCTCTCCCGTTGTGGAGCACAGGCTCAGCAGCCATGGCTCAAGGGCCCGGCCACCCTGCGGCATGTGGGATCTTCCCGGACCGGGGCACGAACCCGTGTCCCCTGCATCGGCAGGCGGACTCTCAACCACTGCACCACCAGGGAAGCCCTCTTATATATATTGATGAAGAACTTTAACTTGTTCCCTTTTAGTAGTTATTTACTGTATTCAACTGCAAATCAGATCAAATGATGAAAATTTGTAAGCCAGGAAGATGTAACAAAAACAATTTTCATACAGTTTTTTTTCCCAAATATCTGCTTATTCATATAATAGCTGTTTATTTCCAATGGCTAAGGTAGTAGCTCTCAAAAGAACCTATTAAACATATATATGTTTTCATCATAGTACTATTTCCATTCTCTTTCCCTTCTTTCTGCATAGCAAGACATAAAACTTTATTGTATGTAATAGTAACTATACGCTTTAGTTTAAATAACACGAAGTTAGAGTCTAAGAAAAAGGAGACTATTTAAATCTCTTCATTATGATGAAAGGAAAGTGCTCTACTAAGGTAATTTTTAAGACTCATGTCTATCAAGAGCTTATAATTTAAAATTTATGCACACATAAAAGTAAATAAACACAGAAGCTGTAAGTGTGTGTGTTGCTTTGACCCAGTAATTCTACTTCAGCACATTTATCCTGAAAAAAATAAGAGTCGTAACCAGAGGTTTATGTTCAGGGTTATTAATCTTAGCATTTAAAAACTATTAGTAAAATAAGTAGGTGTAATAAATGATCAACAATAAGGAAGTAGGTCAATAATGTTATGTCCGTTAAAATACTGTGCAGCCATTAAAGTTATTTTCAAACACTATTTAATGAAGAAAATAAGTTAAATACAAAAGTGCTTTGTTTTCCTACTTTAAAAAAATGGATAGATGGTCAGCTGTATTTTTGTAGAACACCTGTGATAGACCATCAGCTGAGAGTGACTATCAGTGTTTAACAGTTTTCCAGGAGAACAGGTTATTACTTTCCTTTACTGTCAGTCTGGGACAGTAGGGATTTCTGAAAAGTTTAAGCTGTTCATTTTGTGCAGAAATCTTATGTGTAAGGGAATTGCTACATAGGAGCCATATATACCTAAATAAAACAAGTAAGAACATTCGATCCTTTTTTAGGTGTTTTCTAAGCAAAGAGTGAGAATATTTATAGAGTATATTTAAGCAATGGATACAAATTCCAAAAAATGTGGCATGAATTCTGAAAACTCATGACATTAGCCATATAGAAAATTAAATGAATTTTGGGATTATGATGAACGTGGCGATAATTATATTATAAACAAGTATATTACATAAGAATTTCTTTGCCTCCACGTATTTTATAGTCTACAAAAGAAGGCTGTTAACTTTAAATAGCATTTTCTAAAGCATGTTCTGAGGGTTTTTTCTAGTTTTTAAGTGGGAAAATAGGGTTTGTTGTTCAAATAGACTGGGGAAATCCTGGATTAAGGGAAGTTAATCAGGTACCTTTATCAAAAGATTTCCAAGGCTTTAATTTTTATATATATATATTTTAAATATACAGTACAATATTTGTCCATAAAATCCTTTCTTTGAATTTTTTGGAACTAAGTCTAACATGAGACACATGTTTGGAAATTTCTGTTTTAGGTTAAACTTTTTTTCCTATAATTCTTATGTAAGTAATGACAGTACTGTAGTGGGAGCTGGGGGTGGGAATGTCTTCTCCTAGTTCAAGAAACAAGGTTTAAGTGATACTAGACAACTGAAGGAGATTTTGCTATTAAAGTGTTTGCAAATACATGATGAATTCCACTTTGTGTATTTTTTCTTTGTATTTGTTATAAGCATGCATTAACGTTATAATCGCTGCCCTACTTTTATTATTTGAAGTTCTTCTGTTTTTTGTACCTTCTGAAACTCATTCAGGGTGGATTTTTCTTTGTGTGTTTTATTATTTTAGAATAGGAGGTCATCTTCAACAGGGCTTTATCTGTGGAAAACCTGTGTTGAGGGTACCCTCTAGAACTTTTTTGCATTTGCTTCCCCAGGGCTATCACTAGCCTGGGAACACAGTTATCATTAATATCTCAGGTTGGAGCATCCTGGGACCATGCAGATGGCTTAAGATCAAACCTCAGATCCAAGTGTGAGTAGGCCTATTGTTATACATTCTCAGAAGAGGCTTTTTACTCCCCCCAAAGTAGGGCTCAGATTGAGGCAAACTTTATTATCTCCCTGTACCAGTGGATGGATTTTTAAAATCCACTCCTTAACTGGAGATGTAGTTCTTTGAGGCTCTTGGTTTTATACAGATGTCTCAGTTCTAATCCCCTATCTTATGTGGTCCCAAAGTATTGTCTCCTGTCTCTGTAATACCTTTTAAAAATACATGCCCCTTGATTACTGAGGAGATCAGCCAAATTCTCCCACCCAGTATGAGCGTATACACTGCATTCTGGCATTTTGGTTTCCTCACTGTTTTGGGGCCCTGGGAATTTCCCCTTACATTTTTACAAGTTAGTCTATGCATTTAAAAGAATGTGTGTTTTTTTGTTGTCTGCTTAGGTAATCTAGGCTTCCATATTGCCAAAAATGGAAATTTATGCATTAATTTTATAATACAAAAATAATGCTAAATATAGTCCTGTTTTTTTAAAAAAGCATACTTTTAACATATGAAAGTGAAATGTGTAGTATTAGTGTCTTTAATCAGGGAGGTAGTGCACTTTTTTTAGTTTTTTCTTATTTGTACACAAACCACTTATATTTGTTTGACTTATTATAGGAGAATATTTATTTGACTTATTACAGGAGAATACTATCTTTTACTTTTCTTTCAGATGTAACCTTCTGTAATGGAAGATGATTGAAGATAAGGGGCCTCGTGTTGCTGACTACTTTGTTGTAGCAGGATTAACTGATGTTTCAAAGCCTTTTGAAGAAGAAATTCACTTCAATGATGCTTGTCATAAAGTAGCTAAACCAAAAGAACCTATCACAGATGTTTCAGTTATTATTAAATCTCTTGGGGAGGAAGTGCCACGGGATTACACGTGTATTGATGTTACACCAACTGGACTGTCAGCTGATCTCAATAATGGAAGTCTTGTGGGGCCGCAGATTTTCCTTTGCTATAGAAGAGGAAGAGATAAGCCTCCACTTACAGATCTGGGGTAAGTAATTTTTAAAAAGAATTATTGTTATTGATCCAAATAATATACCTTATAGATTTTGAAGTTAACTGTCCAATTTGTTTATTAATAGATACATGGCAGCTTTAGAAAAATAGACACGTTTATATCCAGAATCCTGTATTCTCTTCCTGTGTTCCTTATATCTTTTCAGTGTCTCTTCTTTCTACAAGTTCTAGCATTTTTTTCTGAGTTTCTTTCTGTTAAAGATAGGGGATGGACTTCCCTGGCAGTCCAGTGGTTAAGACTTCGCCTTCTAATGCAGGGGGTGCGGGTTTGATCCCTGGTCAGGGAGCTAAGATCCCACATGCCTCGTGGCCAAAAAACCAAAGTATAAAACAGAAGCAATATTGTAACAAATTCAATAAAGATTTTAAAAATGATCCACATCAAAAAAATCTTAAAAAAAAAAGATGGAGATAATTTGAAAAAATTTATAGGAAAGTATCAGAAATTAACATATTATCCTGCTCATAAAATTTTTTATTATTTTTAAAGTATGAGAAAAACGTGGCTTTTAAGGGTCAGTTATAATGATCATTATAGTTGGGTGCTTAAGTCTGTATGCCTCAAACAAGGATCTTGGGCAAATTAGTGCCTTATTTAGGATATTGTGTTGAACTTGGGGCTCCCTTTTTATATAATAGCTTTACTGAGTTATAATTCATACCATCCAACTCACCCATTTAAACTGTACAATTCAGTTGTTTTTAGTATATTTATAGAGTTGTGAAGCCATCACCACAATAAATTTTATAACATTTTATCATGCCCCCAAAATAAACAATCCTGTATTCATTATAGTTTATGTCTAATTCTCCCTAACCCCCTCAGCTGTAGACAATCACCAGTCTACTTTCTGTCTCTGTGGATGTGCCTAATTCTGGACATTTTATATCAGTAGAATCATACTGTATATGGTTACCTTGTGACTGGCTTCTTTCACTTAGAATAATGTTTTCAAGGTTTATCCATGTTGTAGTATGTGTCTGTACTTTATTCCTTTATATGGCTGAATGATACTCCATCTTATGGGTCTACCACAATTTATTTATCCATTCATCAGATGATGGACATGTGAGTTGTTTCTACTTTTTGGCTCTTGTGAGTAATGCTACTGGAAATGTTAATGCACAAGTTTTCATATAGACATATGTTTTTATTTCTCTTGTATATGTACTTAGGAGTGGAATTGCTGGGTCATATGGTAATTCTGTGTTTAACCTTTTGAGGAACTGCCAGTCTGTCTCCCAAAGTAGCCGTACCACTCTGCATTCCCATCAGCAGTGTATGAAGGTTCCAATTTCTGCCAGTCCTAGCTAACATTTTATATTATCATTTTGATTATAGCTCTCCTAGTGGGTATGAGATGGTATCTAACTGTAGTCTTGATTTGCATTCACCTGATGGCTAATGATGTTGAGCATCTTTTCATGTGCTTATTAGCCATCTATATATCTTTGGAGAAATGTCTATTCAGAATCCTTTACCCATTTTTAAATTGGGTTGTCTTTTTATTGTTCAGCTTTGGGAGTTCTTTATATATTCTACATGTAAGTTCCTTATCATATAAATGGTTTACAAATATTTTTTCTTATTCTGTGGGTTGTCTTTTCACTTTCTTTATGGTATCCTTTGGAGCTGAAAAGTTTTTATTTTGATGAAATCTGATTTATGTATTTTTTTCTTTTGTTGCTTGTGTTTTGGTGTTGTATCTAAGAAGGCTTTAACTAATCCACAGTTACAAAGATTTACATTTAAGTTTTTGTCTAAGAGTTTTATAGTTTCAGCCTTTACATTTAGGTCTTTGATCCATTTTGAGTTAGTTTTTGTATATGTTGAGGAAAGAGTCCAACCTTACTCTTTGGCATATGGATATCCACTTCCAGCACCATCTATTGATGAGAATATTCTTTCCCCATTTTCAAAAATTGGTGATAAATGTATGGATTTATTTCTGGACTCTCAATTCTATTCCATTTGTCTGTATGTCTCTCCTATCCAGTACTACACAGTTTTGGTTACTGTAGCTTTGTAGTAAGTTTTTACATTAGGAAGTGTGAGTCTTCCAAGTTTGTTCTTTTTCAAAATTGTTTTGGTTATTCTGGGTCCCTTGAATTTTCCTATGAATTTTAGGATCACCTTGTCAATTTCTGCAACGATTGGGTTTTTTTAAAAAAAAGAGGAATATATATGTAAAAGAGGAATATATAAATGTAAATATATATCTACATATGTGTTTATTTATGTAGAAGATTCTCCCTGAAAAACTGAGAAAAAAGCCAAAGGAAAGCTAGGAGTAGCTCTAATAATGTCTTCACAATAGATGAAGGGTTTATAGGGAATTCAGATTAACTTTCTTGTTTCCATGGCTCTGTTGCAAAAGGGGATAGGCTTAACTTAAAATATTCTGGTTAAAAATAAGGAAGATAGCAATGTCCCTACTAACATCAGTAGAAGGGCTATAAAAGTTCCATCTCCCAATATATTAAGCATGAAAGTGAATAGCCATGTTTACTCATGCCTAAGGGGAGACAGGATGAATTGGAAGAGCTCCTGAACATTCTTCTACTTTTAAAATTCTATTACCTAATGTTTGATAAAAGTTATATTAAACTCAGTCTTTATTGTGTTAATTCATGAATTAATTACAGTAATTTTAAGTGGGTTTCAGAACAGGTATAATATTGCCTCATATGAAGTTTACATATTTAGGAAAATAAGCCAGCTATTAGGTCTTTTTTTTTTTTTTTTTTTTTTTTTGCAGTACACGGGACTCTCACTACTGTGGCCTCTCCTGCTGCGGAGCACAGGCTCCGGAGGCGCAGGCTCAGCAGCCATGGCTCACGGGCCCAGCCGCTCCGCGACATGTGGGATCTTCCTGGACCGGGGCACGAACCCGTGTCCCCTGTATCGGCAGGCGGACTCTCAGCCACTGTGCCACCAGGGAAACCCTAGATCTTATTTTTAAAAGATCATGTTAAGTTGCTCCTATGATCACTGATCACTGTCAGAATTCTAGTTTGCAGATAAAATGAAGGGAATGTTGTAGATTCTTGTTAGGGTGTTGGAGCTGCCTAAATTAGAGATGAGGAATTTTCCAGGCATAGGAAGGATTCTCCAACAGGAAAGGACTTGAACTGGAATGAATAAATTAACCACTCTTATGGCTATTCTCATATATTTGTCATTGTGGAGGATATAACATCATTATTGCCTTTAAACTAAGCTTATAGTTTAAATAGATAAGAAAAGTTACCCAACAATATGAAAATCAAAAGTAGTGATACAAGTAATGTATACAACAGCACAATACCTGATTAAAGAAAATAGGTAGCTTATGTATCAAATGTACTTATATTCCATATCTTTTAAGAATTTGAGGTAGTAAAATAGTGGTTTGTTGTTCTGTGTGTTGTATTTTTCTTTTCTTGTTTTCAGTTGAACATCTGTGTGCCAGACATTATTTTGGAGACCCTACTTGTACTCTCGTCTAATTCTGCCAAGATCCTATGAGTTAGATTTTTAAATTTTATAGTTGAATAGTATAAGGGTCAGAGAAGTTAAGTAACTGCCTAAGATAATACAGCTGGTACCAGGTGGTAGGAGTTCAAATTCAGATATGTCTAACTTCTCTGTTATAATGCCTTTAAAAATTTTTTTTCTTATTTATTTTTTAAAATTGAAGTATAGTTGATTTACAATGTTGTGTTAATTTCTGCTTTACAGCAAGGTGATTAGTTATACACATATATACATTTTTTATATTCTTTTCCATTATGGTTTACCTCAATATTGAATATAGTTTCTTGTGCTGTACAGTAGGACCTTGTTGTTTATCCATTCTATATGTAATAGTTTGACAATGCCATTTTTTAGGATTAAGAAAAAACAAGACAGAAAAGCAAGATCAAGAGGAGGAGGAGTAAGCAATTAGGCTAGCAGTGGGAGATACATAGCTGCTATGATTAAGCATCAAATTTCACTCTAAATTTTCAAAATAGAATGTTTAAAGAAAAAAAATTTTTAAGTTTGCTGACAGCTGAGACAAAAGGGAAATTAAAAATTATATTAGAGGGCTTTCCTGGTGGTGCAGTGGTTGAGAGTCCACCTGCCAATGCAGGGGACACGGGTTCGTGCCCCGGTCCGGGAATATCCCACATGCCATGGAGCAGCTGGGCCCATGAGCCATGGCCGCTGAGGCTGCGCATCCAGAGCCTGTGCTCTGCAACAGGAGAGGCCACAACAGTGAGAGGCCCGCATACTAGAAAAAAAAAAAAAAGAAATAATTTGACCAATTTTTGACAGTAAATTTTATTTGTTTAATGGGATTTTATAAAAGGGAATACTGATTGATGTTGGGGACATTACCTTCTATAATAATTTTTATAGCAAATGAAGAAACATTTAATATAACAGGGCTTTAATTTTTTTTTTTTTTGCTAATACCAGTGACAGCGTTAAAGTACAAATTAGTGAATTCTGTGAGGGAATAAACTATCATTCAAGCATGATGTTTTCTTGTTTTCCCGAGTACTTCAATTAATAGTATTTAGAAAACTTAAGGAATGCGTGCCTGGCCTGTCCTTTATTAAAAACTTACGATTTTACCATAAAGGAGAAGGGGGAAACTTTCACTTGTACTTTTGATGAAAGATAGACTTAAGGTCATTTACTCTTTTGAAAGCCTTAAAACTGTCTCTTAAAGCCGAAGGAAGTATTGGAGGTAAAAGTGTGCAAGCAAGTTCTCTACTGTATGGCAAGGAGCCTTTTGTAAAATTTTTACTTTGTTCAAAATACAAGGTTGCTTTTTCTAAAGATGATGCTTGGTTTTAGAGACATATGTACACACATACACCTATCTGTCCATCTGTCTATCTATCTGTCTATTAAATGGAATGCTAAAATAAGTACCTTTGCACAAAATTGCTATTCTGTGGTTTATGTCAATTAACAGAGGTTAATATGAATTTTCCTTACATTATTAATTTTTGGTAGGGAAAACAGTTACTCTTTAATTTTTAATTTAATTTATTTTTATTTTTATTTTTAAAAATATTTATTTGGGGCTTCCCTGGTGGCGCAGTGATTGAGAGTCCGCCTGCCGATGCAGGGGACACGGGTTCGTGCCCTGGTCCGGGAAGATCCCACATGCCGCAGAGCGGCTGGGCCAGTGAGCCATGGCCGCTGAGCCTGCGCGTCCGGAGCCTGTGCTCCACAACGGGAGAGGCCACAACAGCGAGAGGCCCGCGTACCGCAAAAAAAAAAAAAAAAATTTATTTGTTGCGCTGGGTGTTAGTTGTGGCAGGGAGACTCCTTAGTTGCAGCACTTGGGCTCCTTAGTTGCAGCTTGAGGGCTCCTTTAGTTGCGGCTTGCTGGCTCTGTAGTTGTGGCATGCAACCTCTTAGTTGCGGCATGCATGTGGGATCTAGTTCCCTGACCAGGGATTGAACCTAGGCCCCCTGAATTGGGGGCACGGAGTCTTAACCACTGTGCCACCAGAGAAGTTCCCAGTTATTCTTTAATTTTATATGGGATGGTGCATTCAAACTTGCAGTACAATTGGAATGTCTGTTACACTTAAGGATCAGTTTATGATTCCTGACAATATTACCTTTCATATTTGCAGGTGCTTTGTAATTGTGTACTAGTTTATTTTATTTTTTTTTTAGGGTTTTATATGACTGGAAGGAAAGATTGAAACAGGGGTGTGAAGTTATCCAGAGTACTCCTTACGGATACCCTGCAAATATTAGCGGCAGTACCTCATCACAAAGAATTTATATCACTTACCGAAGAGCCTCTGAAAACATGACTCAGAATACGTTGGCTGTTACAGACATATGTATTATTATACCCAGTAAAGGAGAAAGTCCACCACACACATTCTGCAAAATTGACAAGAATCTCAATAACAGTATGGTAAGTGACTCTTTTGCACTGATAAAATTAGCCACGGTTGAAAAGAGCATAATTTAAAATAAATCTTTGGAAAACAGCATAGCACAATTACTGAATTAAAAAATAGATTTTTTAAAAAATGTCAGATATTTTATTTTTAGGAAAGTAATTTAGTTGTACTTTCAAAAAGAGCTGTGCAAAAAGCTTTCTTTTTTTTTTGTAATTAAATAATTTTTCCCCCTTACTGCAAAAGTGATGCACTCGACAAGGGTAACCTGTCCACTTGTGCACTAGATCCCGTATACTCACCTATTTGAGACATGGATTCAGCAATCCTCCCTACTTTTTTTTGAATCATCAGTTTTTCATTCTCTAGTGGGTTATTTCCTCCAGCATGCAAAAGCATGTTACAATACCTCCCATCTTTACAAAGCTTCTTGATCTTTATATCCCACTCCATCTGTTCCCCCATTTGATTGTTCTTTATAATAAAACGTCTCAAGAGTTGACTGTATTCTGTCTCTTCCCTCACTTTGACTCTTTCCAGTTAGGCTTTTGTCTCCATCATTTCACCAAGATTGTACTTGTTGAATCCAGTGATCAACTCTTCATCTTAATTTTTTAGTACATTTAGACATAGGTGATCACTTCCTCCTTCTTGAAACTGGCAGGAAGAGAAGATGCAGTCTCTATCCTCTGTGCTCTCTGGCTTTTTTCTTCCTACCTCACCAGTTATTCCCTTTCTGCCTTTGCTAATTTCTTCCCAATTCCCTAACTGCTACACAACAGAGTGCCCCAGGGTTCAGTCCTCAGACCATTTATCTTTAAATCTAAACTCACTTCCTTGATGATCTAATCATTTAAATAAAGGCTATGTGTGGATGACTTCTAAATTTCTGTGTCCCCCCTGGATCGTTCTAATTCATTATCTCTTCTTGGATATCTTATCAAATAGGTTATCTCAAATTTAACATGTCCAAAACTGAACTCCTAGTGTCCCTCTCCAAATCTACTTATCCCCATAATTTTACTCCTCTAGTAAAAGGAAATTCCACTCTTCTAGTTACTCAGACTAAAAATCCTTGGAGTAGTCCTTAACCTTTATCTTCTACCTCTCATTCAGTTCTTCTGTAAATTCTGTTGACTTTCACTTCAAAACATATTTTGAACTTGAACACTTCTCAGCTTCTCCACGTGCTGCAGCCCTGATCCAAGCCATAATCATCTCTTAACTGGATTATTGCAGTGGTCTCCTAATTCAGGAGTTAGGCAGACTTTTGAATAAAGGGCTAAACGATAAGTTAGCTTTTGCAGGTCATATACAGGCTCTGTTGCAAATTCATCCTTTGTTTTAAAAACAACCTTTTTACCAGTCTTGGCTCAGTTGTACAAAAACAGGCCTTGGGTCAAACGCAGGCCATAGTTTGCCAGACCCCTGGTTTAGCTGATCACTGCTTCTACTTCTTCCTACAACCTGTTCTTCACAGAGCAGCAAGAGGGATGCTTTTAAAACAAATTAGATCATATCTCTCTTTGGTTTACAACCCTTAATGGCTTCCCATCTAACTCTTAGTAAAAGCCAGAGTCCTTCCAGTAGCCTTAAGGCCATACATGATCTGTAATTGTAATTATCTTTTTTTTTTAATTGCTGTTTTAAATTTTAAAAAGAAATATGTACTCAAAAAAAAAATTGAGAGGGGGAGGGGAGCAAATCATAGATCTAGGAAATAAAGAGTGAAAGTTCTTGTTCCTCCTTCCATCTTTTGTGATCCTTTGCCAGGATTAACAATTAACAATTTGGCTTGTATCCTTCCAGACCCTTTTGTGTGCACATATGTGGAGTATATGTAATATGGATAAATTCATCCTTTATTTTTCAAAAATTGGAAAATTCAATATATTCTGATATAAGCTTTTTTTTAACTATCCATCTTTATCAGTCAATATAACTCTCTACTTAATTCTTTCAATGATTGTATAGTATTCCAGAAAATACAAATGAAGAATGATGAATACAAGTTATTTCCAGTTTTTCCCATTACTATAATGCTGCTTTGATCAATTTTGTGCCTTTTTCTTTGTATATTTATTGGAGTGTTTCTGGAAGAATAAATAATTGTAACTAGAATTGATGGGTATGGTGTACATTTTGAGAAGTGTTGACAGATTGCTCTGAAAAAGTTGTGACAGCAACCGTACTGTATAAGAATGCCCTTTCCCAGGTCCTGTAGCTCACCAACACTGGTTGTTATCAATCCCTTTTCAATTATTGACTATCTAATAAGAAGAAATCATTCTAATTTTAATTTGCATTTCTTTGATTATTGTGGAGGTTTAACATCTTTTCATATATAACAGCTTTGAATGGCTAAATATTACTACATTAAGTGGATGTGCCACAATTTATTCTATCTTCTATTGTAAGACATTTAGATTCTAAGTTTTTTATATTACAAGCAAAGTTGTTATGACCATAGTTAGAACTACATCCTTCCTAAAATGAGTTACATTTATTGAGCTCTTATGTGCTTTCTTCTTTTAAGCTAGCAAGAAGAGAAATACTGAAGCTTCAGGTAAAGCTACAAGAAAAAGAAATGGAGTGTATTGATATGTGACTGGATACAACACAAATTTTAGGAGTCTGAAAATGTTTTTAACCGCCTCAATAAGATAGTAAAATAGATCTGTATTGTGTAGTGGTTAAGATCAGTATAGCCAAATGGTTCAGAGCACAGACTCTGGAGCCAGTGTCTGGGTATGAATCCTATCTCTAACACTTATTGGCTTTGTGACCTTGAGAAAGTAACATAACTTCCCTGTGCCTCAGTTTCACAATTGTA
>RJWK010031251.1:0-24313 GCA_004363435.1 Platanista minor | reverse complement strand
ACTTGAGAAGAAAGTGTATTCTGTTGTTTTTGGATGGAATGTCCTATAAATATCAGTTGAGTCCATTTTGTTTAATGTATCGTTTAAAGCTTGTGTTTCCTTATTTATTTTCATTTTGGTTGATCTGTCCATTGGTGAAAGTGGGGTGTTAAAGTCCCCTACTATGAATGTGTTACTGTCGATTTCCCCTTTTATGGCTATTAGCATTTGCCTTATGTATTGAGGTGCTCCTATGTTGGGTGCATAAATATTTACAATTGTTATATCTTCTACTTCTTGTATTGATTCCTTGATCATTGTGTACTGTCCTTCTTAGTCTCTAGTAATAGTCTTTATTTTAAAGTCTATTTTGTCTGATATGAGTACTGCTACTCCAGCTTTCTTTTGATTTTTATTTGTATGAAATATCTTTTTCCATCTCCTCACTTTCAGTCTGTATATGTCTCTAAGTCTGAAGTGGGTCTCTTGTAGACAGTATATATATGGGTCCTGTTTATGTATCCATTCAACCTGTCTGTGACTTTTGGTTGGAGCATTTAATCCATTTACATTTAAGGCAATTATTGATATGCCTGTACTTATTACCATTTTCTTAATTGTTTTGGATTTGTTTTTGTAGGTCTTTTCCTTCTCTTGTGTTTCTTGCCTAGGGAAGTTCCTTTAGCATTTGTTGTAAAGCAGGTTTGGTGGTGCTGAATTCTTTTAGCTTTTGCTTCTCTGTAAAATTTTAATTTCTCCGTCGAAGCTGAATGAGATCTTTGCTGGGTAGAGTAATCTTGGTTGTAGGTTTTTCCCTTTCATCACTTTAAATATGTCCTCCTACTCCTTTCTGGCTTAAAGGGCTTCTGCTGAAAGATCAGCTGTTAACCTTATGGGGATTCCCTTTTATGTTATTTGTCACTTTTCCCTTGCTGCTTTTAATAATTTTTTCTTTGTATTCAATTTTTGGTAGTTTGATAATATGTGTCTTAGCATGTTTCTCCCTGGATTTATCCTGTATGGACTCTCCAAGTCTGTGCGCTTCTTGGACTTGACTCTTTCTTTTCCCATGCTATGGAAGTTTTCGACTATAATCTCTTCAAATATTTTCTCAGACCTTTTCTTTTTCTCTTTTTCTTCTGGGACTCCTATAATTTGTATGTTGATGCATTTAATGTTGTCCCAGAGGTCTCTGAGACTGTCCTCAATTCTTTTCATTCTTTTTTCTTGATTCTGCTCCGTGATAATTATTTCCACTATTTTATCTTCCAGGTCACTTATCCGTTCCTCTGCCTCAGTGATTCTGCTATTGATTGCTTCTAGAGAATTTTTAATTTCATTTCTTGTGTTGTTCATCATTGTTTGTTTGTTCCTGAGTTCCTCTAGGTCCTTGTTAAATGTTTCTTTTATTTTCTCCATTCTATTTCCAAGATTTGGGATCATCTTTACTATCAATACTCTGAATTCTTTTTCAGGTAGCCTCCCTATTTCCTCTTCATTTGTTTGGTCTGGTGGGTTTTTACCTTGTTCATTCAACCACTGCATACTTCTTTGTCTTCTCAGTTTGTTTAACTTACTGTGTTTGGGGTCTCCTTTTCTCAGACTGCAGGTTCATAATTCCCATTGTTTTTGGTGTCTGCCCCCCATGGGTGAGGTTGGTTCTGTGGCTTGTGTTGGTGTTGGCTTCCTGGTGTAAGGGGCCTTGTGCCTGTGTCCTGGTGGTTGGGGCTGGATCTTGTCCTTCAGGTAGGCAGGGTCTTATCCGGTGGTGTGTTTTGGGGTGTCAATGAACTTAGTATGACTTTAGGCAGCCTCTCTGCTAGAGGGTTGGGTTTTGTTCCTATCTTGCTAGTTGTTTGGCATGGGGAATCCAGCACTAGAGCTTCCTCTCCATCAGGTGGATCCGGGTTTTAGTGTTGAGACAGAGATCTCTGGGAGAGCTCTCGCTGATTGATATTATGTGGGGCTGGGAGTTCTCTGGTGGTCCAATGTCCTGAACTCAGATCTCTCTCCTTGGAGTCTCAGGCTCGACACCTGGCCGGAACACCAAGACCCTACCTGCCACACGGCTTGGATGAAAAGGAAGAAAAAAAGAAAAAAATGAACAGATATAACCCCAAACCAAATGGTAAAAGCAAACTAAACTGACAAAACCACACAAAGAAACATACACATACACACTCACCAAAAGAGAAAAAAGGAAAACAAATAAAAAATAATAAAATAAAGAAAAAAATAAAACGAACCAATAAACAAATCCACCAGTGATAACAAGCACTACAAACTGAACTAAGGTAAACATAAAGCCAGAAACAAATTAGATGCAGAAAGAAAGCCCCAAGTTTACATTTGCTCCCAAAGTCCACCTCCTCCATTTTGGGAACATTTATTGTCTATTCAGGTATTCCACAGTTGCAGGGTTTATCAAGTTGGTTGTGGAGATTTAATCTGCTGCTTCTAAGGCTGCACGGAGAAATTTCCCTTTCTCTTCTTTGTTCGCACAGCTTCTGAGGTTCAGCTTTGGTTTTGGCCCCGCCTCTGCATGTAGGCCACCCTCAGGCATCTGTTCCCTGCCCAGACAGGAGGGGGTTAAAGCAGCAGCTGATTAGGGCTCTCTTGCTCACTCAGGCCAAGGAGAGGGAGTGGAACAGTTGTCATAATTGGAATGCAGGGCTAGCCTGCAGCGGCAGAGGCCAGCATGACATTGCAACAGCCTTAGGCCCTGTGTGTTATCCCAGGGAAGTTGTTCCTGGATCATGGGACCGTGGCAGTGGTGGGCTGCACAGGCTCCCAGTGGGGTGTGGGTAGTGACCTGCATTTCCAAACAGGTTTCTTGTGGCAGCAGCGGCAGCATTAGTGGTTCATGCTTGTCTCTGGGGTCTGAGCTGATAGCCATGGTTCATGCCATCTCTGGAGCTTGCTTAGGTGGTGCTCTGCCTTCTGTGGGCACACGGAGCAGGAATCCCCTCTACTTGAGCACCCCAAAACAATGGTCTCTTGCCTCTTAGGCAGTTCAAGGCTTTTTCCCAGACTCCCTCCTGACAGTCTGTGGTGCACTAGCCCCCTTCAGGCTGTGTTCACGCAGCCAATCCCAGGCCTCTCCCTGGGATCTGACCTCCAAAGCCCAAGCCTCAGCTTCCAGCCCCCACCCACCTCAGCGGGTGAGCAGAGAAGCGTCTCAGGTTGGTGAGTGCTGATTGGCACCAATCTTCTGTGTAGGAATCTCTCCACTTTGCCCTCTGCAACCCTGTTGCTGCACTCTCCTCCATGGCTCTGAAGCTTCCCCCCCTCCCCACCACCCATCCTCCCCAGTGAAGGGTCTTCCTAGTGTCTAGAAACTTTTCCTCCTTCACAGCTCCCTCCCAGAGGTGCAGGTCCTATCCCTATTCTTTTGTTTCTGTGGGGTTTTTTTTTGCCCTATCCAGGTACATGGGATTTTCTTGCCTTTTAGGAAGTCTGAGGTCTTCTGCCAGCGTTCAGTAGGTGTTCTGTAGGAGTCGTTCCACATGTAGATGTATTTTTGATGTATTTGTGGGGAGGAAGGTGATCTCCATGTCTTATTCCTCCACCATCTTGAAGGTTTCTCCTCTACGTGTTCTTCTTTTTCAAAATTATTTTGCTTATTCTAGGTTCTCTGCTTTTTCATATAAATTTAAAAAATGAGCTGGAAATTTTTTAAAAAAATAAAATAGCCTGAAAAGATTTGTATTGAGCTAGCATTGACAGCCTTGTATTTATTTAGGTCACCTTTAATTTCTCTTTGCAAAGTTTTATAGTTTTCAGTCTTTTATTCCTGGTATGTATTCACTATTTATTCCTAGTGTCTTTGTCTGTTGGAACTGCTATAACAGAATGTCATTGACTGAGTGGCTTATAAACAACAGAAATTTATTTCTCACAGTTCTAGAGGCTGGAAAGTCCAAGATCAAGGCACTGGCAGATTGTGTGTCTGGTGAGGTCCCACTTCCTGATTCACAGAAGACCGTCTTCTTGCTGTTTCTTAACCTTAATGAAGGGGGTGAGTGAGCTCTTTGGGGTCACTTTTACCAGAACACTAACTCCCTTCATGAGGACTACACTCTCAAGACCTAAGTACCTCCCCAAAGCCCCACCTCCTAATACCATCCTATTGTGGGGTTAGGATTTCAACACATGAACTGGGGTGGGGAGGACATAAACATTCACTCCATAATACCTTCTATGCTGAAATATATTATATTCACTTCTTTTTCTTTTTGAAAAATCTGAACTGTATTTCTTTCTGAAAAAAACCCTTCCATAATCAATTAGAAAACAATTTTTTTTTAATTGGAGTATAGTTGCTTTACAATGTTGTGTTAGTTTCTGCTGCACAGCAAAGTGAATCAGTTATATGCATACATATATCCACTCTTTTTTAGATTTCCTTCCCATTCAGGTCACCACAGATCACTGAGTAGAGTTCCCAGTGCTACACAGTATGTTCTCATTAGTTATCTATTTTATACATAGTAGTGTACATATGTCAATCCCAATCTCCCAATTCGTCCCACACCCCATTCCCTGCTTGGTAGCTGTAAGTTTGTTCTCTGCATCTGTGTCTCCATTTCTGCTTTGCAAATAAGTTCATCTGTGCCATTTTTCTAGATTCCACAAAGAAGCGATATTATACAATATTTGTTTTGCTCTTCCTGACTTATTTCACTCAGTATGACAATCTCTAGGTCTATCCACTTCTCTGCAAATGGCATTATTTCATTCTTTTTATGGCTGAGTAATATAATATTCCATTTTATATATGTACCACATCTTCTTTATCCATTCCTCTGTCAATGGACATTTAGGTTGCTTCCATGTCCTGGCTATTGTAAATAGTGCTGCAATGGACATCAGAGTTCCTGCATCCTTCTGAATTATGGTTTTCTCCAGATATAGGCCCTAGGAGTGGGATTGCTGGGTCATATGGTAGCTCTATTTTCAGTGTTTTAAGGAACCTCCATACTGTTTTCCATAATGGCTGTACCAATTTACATTCCCACCAACAGTGTAGGAGGTTTCTTTTTTCTCCATACCCTCCCCAGTATTTATTGTTTGTAGGTATTTTGATGATGGCCATTCTGACCAGTGTGAGGTGAGATACCTCATTATATTTTTGATTTGCATTTCTCTAATAATTAGCAATGTTGAGCATTTTTTCATGTGCCTTTTGGCTATCTGTATTTCTTCTTTGAAGAAATGTCTATTTAGATTTTTTGCCCATTTTTCAGTTGGGTTGTTTGTTCTTTTGATATTGAGAAAAAAATTATTTTTGTTAAGTAAATATATGCAATGATGGTTAGGCTGGTCTTAAGCAAGTCTCCCCTTAGGTAAACTGAGACCACTGCCCTAGATGATCTCTAAGGTTCCTTCCAGCTCTGATTTTCAGAATTAATTCATCACACTTGTTCCTGTAATCAATTTCTTTCCACTACACCACTCTGCCTGCTGCTCATAGATGGGACTTTCACAGTTTAACTTTTTTTTTTTCTTTGGAGTTTTTTAAAATACAAAATTATGGTTTGGGGTCACTGGGACCATGAATTCTGGCAGTGAAAAACCAGAAAAAAAATTCCTAGATGAAGCTGGTAGACAACCCAAGTCACAACTACACAAACCAGGCGTATGTTTGTATTTGGTTCCATTCATTTGAGAGAAAAATTTAGAGACAAAACTCTAAATTCTAGTTGAGGCATTTCACAGTCATGCAGGAGCTGTTAGGAGAACTTGAGATTTTGCGAACAAATCTTCAGAATAAAATCTTGAGAAGAACCAGATAAAACACAGGGGGTGGGGGTCCTTCAAGAATTTCAAAAACTACTGTATTGAAAAGAAAGTTATGGTAACTATACATTCCCATAACTAGGTTTCTCTCTCCAGCATTTACTGTTTGTAGGTATTTTGATGATGGCCATTCTGACCAGTGTGAGGTGATACCTCATTGTGGTTTTGATTTGCATTTCTCTAATAACTAGTGATGCTGAGCATATTTTCATGTGCTTTTTGGCTATCTGTATGTCTTCTTTGGTGAAATGTCTATTTAGGTCTTCTGCCCATTTTTTGACTAAGTTGTTTGTTTTCTTGCTATTGAGCTGCATGAACTGTTTGTATATTTTGGAGATTAATCCCTTGTCAGTTTCTTCATTTGCAAATATTGTTTTTTCCCATTCTGAGTGCTGTCTTTTCATTTTGTTTATTCAAAACCTTTAAAGTTTCATTAGGTCCTATTTGTTTATTTTTTTTTTAGTTTCATTACTCTAGGTAGTGGGTCAAAAAAGATCTTGCTGTGATTTATGTCAAAGAGTGTTCTGCCTATATTTTCCTCTAAGAGTTTTATAGTATCTGGTCTTACATTTAGATCTTTACTCCATTTTGGATTTATTTTTGTGTATGGTGTTCTAATTTCATTATTTTATATATAGCTGTCCATTCCGAGCACCACTTATTGAAGAGACTGTCTTTTCTCCATTGTATATTCTTGCCTCCTTTGTCATAGATTAGGTGGCCAAAGGTGCATGGGTTTATCTCTGGACTTTCTATCCTGTTCCATTGATCTATATTTCTGTTTTTTTGCCAGTACCATACTGTTTTGATTACTGTAGCATTGTAGTATAGTCTGAAGTCAGGGAGCTTGATTTCTCCAGTTCCATTTTTCTTTCTCAAGATTGCTTTTACTGTTCGAGGTCTTTTTTGTTTCCATACAAAATGTAAAATGCTTTGTTCTAATTCTGTGAAAAATGCTCTTGGTAATTTGATAGGGATTGCATTGAATACGTAGATTGCTTTGAGCAGTGTATTTTCACAATATTGATTCTTCCAATCCAAGAACATGGTATGTCTCTCCATCTGTTTGTGTCATCTTTGATTTCTTTCATCAATGTCATAGTTTTCTGAGTACAGGTCATTTGCCTCTTTAGGAAGGTTTATGCTTAGGTATTTTATTCTTTTTGATGCAATGGTAAATGGGGTCACTTCCTTAATCTCTCTTTCTGATCTTTCATTGTTAGTGTATAGGAATGCAATAGATTTCTGCGTACTAATTTTGTATCCTGCAACTTTACCAAATTCATTGATAAGCTCTAGTAGTCTTCTGGTGGCATCTTTAGGATTTTCTATGTATAGTATCATGTCATCTGCAAACAGTGACAGTTTTACTTCTTATTTTCCAATTTGAATTCCTTTTATTTCTTTTTCTTGTCTGATAGCCATGGCTAGGTCTTCTGAAACTATGTTGAATAAAAGTGGCAAGAGTGGATATCCTTGATTTGTTCCTGATCTTAGAGGAAATGCTTTCAGCTTTTCACCACTAAGTATGATGTTAGCTGTAGGTTTGTCATAGATGGCCTTTATTATGTTGAGGTAGGTTCCCTCTAGGCCCACTTTCTGGAGAGGGTTTTTTTTTTTTTTTTTTTTTTTTTTTTTTGCGGTACACGGGCCTCTCATTGTTGTGGCCTCTCCTGTTGTGGAGCACAGGCTCTGGATGCACAGGCTCAGTGGCCATGGCTCATGGGCCCAGCCACTCCACGGCATGTGGGATCTTCCTGGACCGGGGCACGAACCCGTGTCCCCTGCATTGGCAGGTGGACTCTCAACCACTGCACCACCAGGGAAGCCCTTTGGAAAGTTTTTTAATCAAAAATGGGTGTTGAAATTTGTCAAAAGCTTTTTCTGCATCTACTGAGATGATCATATGGTTTTTATTCTTTGATTTGTTATTATGGTGTATCACATTGTTTGATTTGCATAGTTTGAAGAATACTTGCATCCCTGGGATAAATCCCACTTGATCAGGGTGTATGATCCTTTTAATGTGTTGTTAGATTTGGTTTGTTAGTATTTTGTTGAATATTTTTGCATCTATGTTCATCAGTGATATTGGACTGTAATTTTCTTTTTTTTTGATATCTTTGTCTGGTTTTGGTATCAGGGTGATGCTTGCCTTGTTGAATGAGCTTGGGAGTGTTCCTTCCTCTGTCGTGTTTTGGAAGAGTTTCAGAACGCTATGTGTTAACTCTTCTCTGAATGTTTGATAGAATTCACCCATGAAGCCATCTGGCCCTGGACTTTTCTTTGTTGGAAGATTTTTAATCACAGTTTCAATTTCAGTACTTGTGATTGGTCTGTTCATATTTTCTGTTTGTTCCTGGTTCAGTCTGGGAAGTTTGTATCTTTCTAAGAATTTGTCCATTTCTTCTAGTTTGTCTATTTTATTGGCTTATAGTTACATTGTAGTAATCTCTTTGGATCCTTTGTATTTCTGTGGTGTCCATTGTAACTTCTCCTTTTTCATTTCTAATTTTATTTTATTTTTTTTTGTTTTTTTGTTTCTTTGGGTTTTTTTGTGGTACGTGGGCCTCTCGCTGTTGTGGCCTCTCCCGTTGTGGAGCACAGGCTCCGGATGCACAGACTCAGCAGCCATGGCTCACGGGCCCAGCCGCTCCGCGGCATGTGGGATCTTCCTGGACCGGGGCATGAACCCCTGTCCCCTGCATCGGCAGGCGGACTCTCAACTGCTGTGCCACCAGGGAAGCCCTCATTTCTAATTTTATTGATTTGAATCCTCTCCCTTTTTTTCTTGGTGAGTCTGGCTAAAGGTTTATCAATTTTGTTTATTTTCTCAAAGAACCATCTATTAATTTCCTTGATTTTTTGCTATTGTTTTCTTCATTTCTATTTCATTTATTTCTGCTCTGATTGTTACAACTTCTTTTCTTCTACTAACTTTGGGTTTTGCTTGTTCTTCCTTCTCTAGTTGCTTTAGGTGTACAGATAGGTTGTTTATTTGAGATTTTTCTTGTTTCCTGAGGTAGGATTGTATTGCTATAAACTTCCCTCTTAGAACTGCTTTTGCTGCATCCCATAGGTTTTGGGTCATTGTGTTTTCATCGTTATTTGTCTGTAGGTATTTTTTGATTTTGCCTTTGATTTCTTCAGTGATCTCTTGGTTATTTATTGGTGTATTGTTTAGCTTCCATGTGTTTGTATTTTTTACGTTTTTTTTTCCTGTAATTGATTTCTAATCTCATAGCATTGTGGTCAGAAAAGATGCTTGATATGATTTCAATTTTCTTAAATTTACTGAGGCTTGATTTGTGACCCAAGATGTGATCTATCCTGGAGAATGTTCTGTGTGCACTTGAGAAGAAAGTGTATTCTGCTGCTTTTGAATGGAGTGTCCTATAAATATCAATTAAGTCTAACTGGTCTAACGTGTCATTTAAGGCTTGTGTTTCTTTATTAATTTTCTGTCTGGATGATCTATCATTTGGTGTAAGTAGGGTATTAAAGTTCTCCACTATTATTGTGTTACTGTCCATTTCCCATAAGAATACTCATTTAAACATATTACAATTTGTTTTAATCATTTTTTTCTTCCTCATTTTTGTTTTCTGGGTTTATTATTCTCTGATAGAGGCACATAAAATATTCTCATATAATTTGGATTTTATAATTCCTCCTTGTAATTCTGTCATTGAAATTTATTTTTATAAATGTTTAAAATGTTTAAATATTTTATAAATATTTAAATATTTATAATTTTCTAGTTTTTCCTCTTTTAATGAGTTTTATGTAGATTTTATTTTATCCCTAATAATACTTAACACCAGCTGACTAGACTGTGAATTCCTTGAAGCCAAGCTTAGCTGACTCATTTCTGGGTCCTCAGTGCTTGGATCTAGGGCAGTGGCTGGAGTACAGGAAGGAATCATAATGATTAGTCATCCTGAATCTGAATAGCTTGGTAGCCTGATCTAAACTACCTGGGATGAAATGAGAGTCATAGTATCTGTAAGCATGTTTTCTTTATGTGTTCTGCACTCTTCATCTATGACTTTATGAACGTTTCTCTATATTAGGAGTTGGCAAACTTTTTTTCTCTAAAGGGTCAGATAGTAAATATTTCAGGCTTTGTGGACTGTGTGATCTGTGTCACAAATACTCAGCTCTAACATTGCAGGGGAAAGCATTCCTAAATAAATTAGCATGGCTATGTTTAATTAAAACTTTATACACAAAAACAAGTGGCAGGCTGAATTTGTCGACCCCTGCTCTATATTGTTGGATTGTCTTCAAAAACGTCTATAGAATTTTCTGGACTATGAATACACCATAATTTATTTAACCATTTTTCTATTGTTGTTCATTAAGACAGTTTTTCTTTTTCATTATTATAAACAACCTTGAAATATGAGTTCCTACATACAAAAGTGTCAGCTTGTTTCATTTTCTCATAAAATGTTATTTCCCTGGCACATGGCACATGCTTAATAAATACTTATTGATTAAACAAATTAAAACATTTATATTGTAGCAAACTCATTTCACTGAGTATTGTGGATGTAAGTTGATGTGAAGAAGGTCAAGTTTGCCTGGAGAACTTCACACTCTGGAGAAACAAAGCAGATTTGTTGCTTTCTAGTTGGGGAATCTTAGTCAAGTCAATGACCTCTTTGAATCTCAGTTTCCACAGTTCAAAAAGAGGAAGTAATAACTTCCTCAGAGATGTGCTGTGAAGGTTGGATGACATCAAGTGTGAATGTTTGGAAAAGGGTAGTTTTAAGAAGTCAGCATTACCATGCTGATTCCGTGTAATTCAGTCACACTTTCCTTTTTTATTCAAAATTTTACTTGTCCACAGCATGAAGGCTTTGAGGATTTGGCCTGTGGGCCATTGGAAATTTACATTAATTTGCATACATTTGCATGAGGAAATTACTTCCTGTAGCATCATTATTGTTAAGTTACTTAGATATCAGCTTTCATGGCATACATTAAAAAAAAAAAAAAAACTGTTCCAAATTCCCTGCTCACTTTCCTGGCCAGAGCCCAGAAATGTCAGGTCAGGGATTGGTATATTCTGGACAAAAAGAAATGCCAATTTCATCCTAGAATTGTCCTAGAATTATATATATATATATATATATATATATATATATATATATATATATATTATACCACAACTAAGACTCAAAATACTTTGAAAAAATACTATCTTTTTGTAGATCAGTTGCTAGGATTACTGATCTGTAGAAAAAAACTGAAAAGAATACTCTAAATCAACAGGCAGTCATTCAATGATCTTTCCGCAGACAACATAAAAGTGAACTACAGACAATATGCACAATGAAAATCAGCTTCCCAGTTCTTAATAACAATAACTAAAATTTGCACGTACTTTCCCCATTAGTTATAAATCTATTATCCAAATTTCACAGAAACACTATGACAAAAAGGTCACTTTATTATTTGTTCATTTATCCACTCAAGGATAATTACTGCAAGGGTAATTAAGGCTTGCAGAAGTTAAATGACTTGACCAAATGTGCAGTGTTAATAAGATGGGAGTCTCTCTTCATCATCTTGGGTAGTCACTTTCCATGATATGCTGGGCTTGGTCACATGAATGACCTTGCCCAGTAGGAAATGAGATACAAGAGAGGCTTGAAAAGTGCTTGCACATTGGAGCTTAACCTCTACCTGCTGCACTTGGAACCCTGAGGCCACCACATGCATGAGTCTAAGCCAGCCTTTTGGAGGATGAGAGCCCACACTGAGGGGAACAAATGTGCTCCAGCTGATAGTTTAGCCAGTCTCCAGACAGCTTGCCAACCACAAGACATGTGAAGAAGGCTATCACCCAGATCATCCAACCACCAGCTGAGCTGCCAGTTTTCTGGGGAAGCATGAGAGGGATCCGCAAGCCATCATCCTGAAAACCATCCAACTACCTGCAGGATTGTGAACTAAATAAAAGGATTGTTGTTTTTAACCAATACATTTTGGGTTGGTTTGTTACACAGCAAAGCTAACAGACACAGACATGAACCCTTTCTTCTCATTCCAATCCTGTGTAACTGGAATAGCATCTAGGACATGATAGGTACTCGTATCAAAGACAGCCTGGCTTAGTACTTAAGAGACCTCCTCTTGTCTATGAAGCTGTGTCTCAGTTTCCTCATTTACTACTAAAAAACACCACCTTACAGGATTGTTCTGAGAGATAAATGAGTTGATATATGTAAAGTATTTGGAAAAAAAGCATTTTTCAATTGTACTGCCTAGTTTCATTGTACAATTGTACAATGCCTAGCATATGGTAAGCTCCCAATGTATGCCTTCTCTGATTATTATGTGATACTAACAATTTTATTACCAGGCAACTTAGTTTTAAGTTAATAACATAAATGAAGATAAATCACAGCCTACATTATAAGCATTATTTATTCAACATCTAGTATGTGCCAGGCTCTGTCCTAAAACTTTTATCCTGCATATTTTTATTTACTTATAATACTCTTCTGAGATATTATTTCTCCCCTTTTACAGATAATCAGCTAGTGGTTGAAAGATTATAAGGGTCACACAGATAATAAGTGACAAAGCCTGAATTTGGGTTTTGCTTCTTCTTCCTTCTCTAGTTGCTTTAGCTGTACAGATAGGTTGAATTTGAACGTGGATCTCTTTGCCTCCAATGTCCTTGCTGTTTCAGAAAATACATAGAAAGCACACTTACACACACACACACAGGCAGCTCTTTATGGAACAATGCTACTGGATAGCCTGATTATTTCAGTGTCTCTCTCCCAACAATAGCAACAACAACTTTTAGAAACTATGGGTCTCTCAGGTCTAAGAAATTTAATGATAGTATCTAGTGCATGCATGAGTCAGTCCCTCTCAAAAGTTCAGCTAAATAGCTACCTAGAATATCATTGCCTAGCTTGGATAAAATAAAAATCCCAACCTAATTCTCGTTTGAAGTTGAACCCTACAGACGATGGTTAACTAGACAGTTTTGAGAAGGGATCTGGGAATCTGAGTTGAAATGGGAATATCCCTGGGCTGGAATTACAGTGTCTGCAGTTAGGCAGGGAGGCAAAGGGCAGGGCTTAAATGAGAGCTCTGGATTCTGATGGTCACTTACTAGCCTGTGCCTCTGTTTCTTTGTACTGGGGATAATGCTTATAACTTTCTTGTGGTGAGGAGGAAATTATATAAATGTAATTGTATGGCTTATAGTCATCCAATTTATGGTTGTAAACTATTATTCTGTTATTTATTATATTATTATATTTGTCTATCACCTTTAAAAATGTTTAGTAGCCAAAGTTTTTGTGCCCTTGATTTGGGGCACATAGCAGTCAATTATAGAAAATGACAGAGAAGTGTTATTTGTTTAAAATTATTTTTCCTCTTTCTTTTTACTTTTAATGAGTGCCAACTGTTTCTGGCCCAGTGCTAGGTATGTAGGAGACAGAACTATGTAAGGTATGTGTCCTACTTTTAAAGGTCTCCTAGGGCAGGAATGACTATAGGCATGTGAATGTTTTAAAATTTAAATAAACGCTATGTGCCAGATCCTGTTGTAAGCACTTTTCAGAAATTAAAATATTAACTAATTTAACCTCCATAATAACCCAGCAAGGCTGGCACCACTGTCTCCTTTCCCAGTTAAATGCAAAGAGAAGTTAGGTTAACTTACATGTGGCTCCGGCTCCCAGCTAGTGTATGATGAGCCAGAGTTTGAACATGTGCAGTCCAGCTACTGAGTCCTGACCACATGAACCTTGCTACAAATAACTATTACAAAAATAACATTGAAACCTAACAGTATTGCACAAGATTTGGAAACCAAATATTGCATGATCATGCACATACATGGGTGAGGATAACCTGTGAAGTGGAGAATTCTCAGATCACACGCAACATTCAAGCTGAGCTGCGCAGATTGAATGGGATTTTTCAGGTATACTTTTTTTGCAGATATAATTTTCCAGTTGGAAGTGAAAGTGTTTGCAAATGTGTAGGGATGGGAAATAACAGCAGATTTTTAATGGCTGCATATGTAGGTTTTCCTTGGCTAGGTAAAGGGAAGCAGAGAATCATGAGTTCAGAAAGGTTAGGGATGGCTTAACATTCTTTCTTCAGTGCTGTGACTTTCAAACTCTCTTCTTGACTTTAACACTGGGAGTGAAAACTCTAAACCAATACTGAAAAGCCATGCAATCATGTCGTTCCAGAAATTCCCATGAGTATTAAGGAACCGGGGCTCCTTAATGGCAAACGGGTTTGCCATCCCTGATACAAGATATAAATACCATGTAATGTGTGAGTGGGAGATTGCGAGGAGGTGAAACCCTTGATGTTGATTTTTTTTTTTCTACTTAATGGTGCCATAAGTAAGACAAATTTGATCAGAAAATGGGTCAACCTATCAGTGATTGGGATACAGATGTTTCCCAGTTGGAAAGATGAACATAAAAGAATAACAGATAATTGATTCAAGTACACCAGTGTTGGGAGTGATAGCAGGAGCATGGCACCTGAACATAATTTTACATATTTTAAGGACTATTGTATTATTTCTCCATTTGCAAGCAGCTCCAGGAAAATTGTGCATGAAAAATCAATGAGGACCTAATGCATCAAGTAGGAAAGCTTATGATAATATGGGGTGATCATTTCACACAGGGTAGAATATTCTGAGAGAGCTTTTGTTATTTATTTATCTATCATCTATCTATCTATCTATCTATCATCTCTATCTAACAGCTATCTAGCTATCATCTATCTAAGTCTTAACTACTTATCTATATATTACTTTTATTGGGAAATATTTCAAGCATTCAGAAAAATACAGAGGTTATTCTAACAATTGCTATTTTCTTTTAAACAACGAAACAATAATAACAGGTGAGTACTAAGTAGATTCTAAGATACAGTATGAATACTTTGGAATTCTGGAGGTAAATTCTCTGACTGGCATCTATATTTCAAGCCTGAATACACAGCAGTTGCAGAAATAGCTTGTCATTACCCAACAGGCTCCATCAGAATCTACTTGGTCCACCCATCCACCATGCCTTCCCTACTCTGATGGTGATCATACACTATCATCATCTTCCTATGAAAGTGACCTGCTGATTCTGTCCCCTTGCAAAAGACCCTACAGTTTGTCCCTGTTGTTTTTCAGACACTTTCACATCCTTAAGGCTTGAAAGCCAATCTTTTCTCATGGCTTAACCTCCAAGTGCACTGAACTTCCTGCCAATTCTCTCACACTTCAATAATCCCTGTGTCCACAGAGCTTCCTGATAACAGAAGAGACAAAAAAATGAATTAATGTCTTTTTGAGCATGAAATCTGCAGAACAAGTATAAGTTAGCTAGGAAAATCCTTGGGGAACACATTGCCTAGGCAGAGGTCTTTTGTAACCATCCTTATAAAACAATAGTGTCCAGTAGACACATAATGCAATCCATATAGGTAATTTAAATTTTTTTAGTTGTCTTGTTAAAAAAAGTAAAAAGAAATAGCTGAAATTTATTTTTAAATATTTTATTTAACCCAATATATCCAAAATGCCATTTCAATAAGGTAATTAATACAAAATTATTAATGAAATATTTTCATTTTTTTCATACTGAATCTTTGATATCTAGTGTGTGTTTTATACTGAGAGCACATCTCAATTTAGACTGGTCATTTTTCAAGTGCTCAATAGCCAAAGGGAGCTAATGCCTACTGTATTGGACAGTGTAGCTCTAATCTTACCCTGTTGTTATTTTCTTCATAGCGTTTGTGTCTACCTGAAATTGTTGGGCTTATTTGTTTACTTATATATTCTTCTCTGTCTCTCTCCACCAAAATATGAGCTTCATAAAGTCAGGAACCTTTGCTAACTATTCGATTTCAGATGGCAATAAAAGCACTTGGTTTACGGTAAGGTCTTGTTACATGTTTGTCAAATGGATGAGCAGTAGATAACAAGGCCTGGGAGTGGGAAAGATCCTGACATCTTTGGAGGCCTCCAGCCTGGTGAGCAATGGGGCAAGGGGTGTGAAGGAGTGTGAAGGAGGCAGGCAGAGACCAGGAATCAGTAAAGATGTCTCCATGCTGCTCTCTGCATGGTGATCATACACTATCATCATCTTCCTATGAAAGTGCACTGCACTTTCATAGGAAGTGTCTCATTCTTTTCTTCACTGACAAACTTCCCCATTCTTTTACACCCAACTGAAAGCTGGGTCAGATCAGTAGCTTTCTCATAAATGTTCCTCAGACAAGGCATGTCTCATTTTTAGTGCTCACCATTTTGGACTAGTATTCTATCTGCTTACAAGTTGATCTTCCCTTGTAGCACCTGTGCTCCTTGGGAGCAGAGCCTAGGTCATAGACACTTTTGTGTTTACTATTCTGTGCTTTCTCAGGAAATGATTTTAAGATCTACTCACATTGTTACATATCTTAGCAATTTATTTCTTTTTATTGCTGAGTAGTATTTCATTGTTTGGACATAAGAAAATATATTTATACATTCATCTGTTGATGAACTTTGGACATAAGAAAATATATTTATACATTCATCTGTTGATGAACACTTCAGTTGACTCAAATTTGGAGGTCTGATGAATAAATCTATTATGACCATTTCTGTATAAAATTTTGTGTGGACGTACATCTTCCTTTCTTTTGAATAAATAACTAGAAGGAGAATTGCCAGGTTATATGGTAACAGTAGTTTCAAATTTATACCAAACTCAAAATTTTTGCAAAGCATTTACATCATTTTATATTTCCATCAGCAATATATCGGAATTCTAGTTATACCACATCCTCACCAACACTTGGCATTATTTATCATTTCAATTTTAGCATTCTAGTGGGTATGTAGCAGAGTTTCAATGCAGTTTTACTTTACAACTGATAACTTTAAGCATTGTTTTCTTGTGTTTATTTGTCACTTGTGTACATTCTTTAGTGAAGTATCTATTTAAAACTTCTGCCTATTTTTAAAAATTGGGTTTCTTTCTTGTTATTGAGTTTTCAGAGTTCTTTATATATTCTGGACATAAATCCTTTGTCAAATATGCATATATAAAATAGTCTCTTTTTGTGTGTGGTTTGCCTTTTCATTTTCTTAGCAGAGTTTTGTTTGTTTGTTTTAGCAGTGCTTTGTGAAGAGCTGAAAGTTTCAATTATAATGAAGTTCAATTTATTAATTATTTTTATATTATTCATTAATTTTGTGTTACCTCTAAGATGTCTTCAGCAACTACAAGTTCACAAAGTGTTCCTCTATGTTTTCTTCTAAAACATTTATAATTTTAGCTTTTGTGTTTAGCTGTAAATCCATTTTAAGTTCATTTTTACATACAAAATGTTTACTTTCACATGGATGCCTGTTTAACCCCCTATCCTTTGTTGAATAGTATTTTCCCCATTGAGTTGTTTTGGTACATTTTTCAAACATTCTTCTCATGCCAGTAACACACTACCTTGATAACTCTACCTTTATAACAAGTCTTAAAATCAGGCATGTCAGTCGTCTGACTGTTTCTTATTTTTCAAAATTTGTTGGCCATTTTAGTTTTTTTACATTTCCATATAAATATTAGAAGTAGCTTGTACATTTCTACAAAATTGCCAGCTGAATTCTTTTTGGAATTGTGTTGAATCTATAAATCGATTTGAAGAGAACTGACATTGCCATAAACATAGTGTAGTTTTCCATTTATTTATGTCTTCATTACTTTCTTAGCAGTATTTTATAATTTTTAGTGTATAGGTCTTGCATTTGTTAAATTTATCTCTAGTTATTTCATGTTTTGGAATGTTATTAAAATAGTATTTATATTTAAATTTCTAATTATTTGTTATTGTATAGAAAAATATTAATTTTTGTGTATTACTGTTGCTAAACTCCCTTATTAGTCCCAGAAAAAAAATTTTTTATAGATCACTTAGGATTTTCTATGTACATTATAACTGTCTGTAAAAAAAGATGGTTTAAATTTTTCTTTCCAATTTTCATACATTTTATTTCTTTTTCTTATAATATTGCACTGGCTACAATGTCTAGTACAATGTTGAATATAAATGGTGTGAGTGGGCATTTTTTCCTTGTTCCCTATCACAGAGGAAAAAATATTCAATCTTTTGTGATTACGTATAAACTTAGCTACATATATCCATTATCAAGTTGAGAATATTTCCTTCTATTTCTAGTTTGCTGAGATCTTTTAACCTGTATGGGTATTCAATTTTTATAAATGATTTTTCTGCATTTAATAAGATGATCTTTAATTTTTTTTAATCAATTGGTATAGTGAATTTCACTCTTTGATTTTAATGTTAAATCAACACTGCAATCTTTGAATTTACTGTATTTTGTCATATTTCTACACACAATTTATGTGTATACAATATAATGTAATAATATTAAATAATTATATTAATATGTATATATTGTTATATATCATATGCATTAAATTATATGTATGTTAGTATAGGTGTATGCATATGTATGTGTGTGAAAAAATTTGCTAATATTTTTGTGAAGGGCTATTTTAGAGATATTGATCTATAGTTCTATTTTGTAGTAACATCTTTTTTTTTTTTTTTTTTTGGTCTGGTGTTGTAACAAAGTTAACCTAGCCCTATTAAATGAATTTGGAAGTATTCTCCCTTACTTTGTTTTTCTAGAGGAATTTAAGTATATTCATATCATTTCTTCATTATATGTGTCATCGAATTCATCAGTGAAGGCATCTGGGGAAAAACATTTTGTGTAGGGGGTATTTTCTAATTACAAACTTAAATTTTTAAATAGATATAGGACTACTTGTACTTTCTTTTTCACCTTGGTCAATTTTGATAATTTGTGTCTCAAGAAATTTCTCAATTTAATCTAAGTGGTTAAATTTATTGGCATAATATTGTTCATAATATTCTTTTATTATCTTTTAATGTCTGTTGGATCTGTAGTAAGTTCTTCATTTTCATTCCTGAAACTTGTCATTTTACTTGTGCTTTCTCTTTATTTTCCTTCATCAAGGTAGTTAGAGTTCTTTCAATTTTTATTGATTCTTTTTTAGAAATTAATTTTTTGTTTCATTGATTTACTTTATTGTTTATTATTTTTTTCAATCGATTTTTGCTCTTTTATTATTTCTCACTGTAGTTGGTACTGCCTTCTTAATTCTTTTTCTCTATTTCTTTCTTCATTTTTTAACTTTCCTATTATGGAAACTAAGAATACCAGCTCGTTTGGAATCTTCCTTTCTAAGTATACATTTTCCTTTAAGAATTATTTAAGCTGCATCCCAAAAGTTTTGATATGCTGTGTTTTCACTTAATTTATTTAGGTATTTAAAAAAATCTTTTCTTTTTATTATTATGACTTCTTTTTTAACCCATGGTTTACTTAGAAGTGTTTTGTTCAATTTTCAATTATTTGAATTGTTTTATGATATTTTCCTTGTATGTTTCTAATTTAATGTCATTGTGATTAGACAACAAACTCTAAATTTATGGAGACCTGTTTTATGACCCAGTATATACTCTATCTTACTGAATTTTCATGTCCACTTGAAAAATACAGTGTATTCTGCTGTTATTGAGTGGAATGTTATATAATTGGTAAAGAAATCAAATTAGTTAGTAGTGTTAGTCAGGTCTTCTATATGTTTATTAAGTTTTTTTTTTTTTTTTTTACTTTATTACTGAGAGATCAGTGTGAAACACTTCATCTATAATTGTGAATTTATCTATTTCTGCTTTTAATTCTTTGGGATTCTGTGTTATGTGCCTTGAAGTTCTGTTGCTACATTCATATCCAATATTGAGAAAATGAAAAAGTTATACATTTTGTGTGAAATTAAACCTAATTAAAATTTATACTGTCATCATTATCTAAAGTCTTGAAAGTGTCCAGAAACAAATATATGTAACAAATATGACAACCAAAAAGAAATATCAGTTTTATTTCTAAAGAGTTCGTGAAAGTTAATAGAGAAGTAAAACACTGAAATCTCAATATATAAACCTATAAACAACATGAAAGGCAATTAACTAAAGAGAAAATTCAACTGGTAAAGAAGCATAAGGATACCTCCTAAGCCTTCCTAGTAACCAAGAAAACATAAAATAAAATAACTATGTTCTTCTGTGTGTGTATTAATTGACTAATTTTTTTTTTCAGTTTTAATACTCAATGCTGGAAAATGGACCATATAATTATGCTCTCACACCATGATAAGGACATTGATAAGTGGTTTTCATAATGTATAAATAAATGCAGCCTGAAAATAATTAAACCGTATTAATTAAGGTCAAGAAAAATCTCATTTATTTATTCACTCAGCATATTTTTTTAGGCTCTATCACATAATAGCCACTATGCTAAATAGTTGGGGATACAGTGTTGATTATAGGAACAATTTCTTTTCTCATGGAGCTTAGTCATACTTTTGGTATATATCCTAAGGAAATAATACCTACTTGACTCATATTATATGGGTGAATGCATTTATAATGTCACATACCAAATTAATTAACAGATCAACTTCTTATTAGCTAAGTGAACTAGGGTATATCAACATTTTGAAATATTATCCATGTTCTAATATCATTGTATTTATTCATTTGCTAACTAAACAAATATTTATTTTTCACTTGATAAGTACCAGGCATTGTGCTAGGCATTTTGGATAAACAGTGCACAAGACAGACGAAGTCCTTACCCTCATTGGATTTATATTCTAAATCAAAACTTCAATGTTAAAAGATCTAACATTACACAAATAAACAGTATAGTAAATAGATTCTGGCACCATGATTCTAATTTTCAGATGAAAACATGACTGAATTCAAAATAACCCATTATATTAGTATTTTTATTGCTTTGTAACAAAATACTATAAACTTAGTGGCCTAAAGCATTACACACACTTGTTGTCTCACCAGGTCTATGGGTAAGGAGTCCAGGCACAGCTTAGCTTGGTCTTCTGCAAGACTACAATCTAGGTTTCAGTAGGGATGGATTCTCATCTGGAGGCTCAACTGGTGAAGGGTCTGCTCCAAAGCTCACTTATACTGTTGGCAGAATTCATTTTCTTGCTGCTGAAGGGATCATAACAGGTTGCGTTTTTAAAGGAACCAAGGAAAGACAGATTTTAGAGTGAGTGTTCTAGTAACAGAGTCTTATATAGTGTAATGTGACAATGAGGATGACATCCCATCACCTTTGCCATGTGATGTAAATATAACCATAGGAGTGGTGTCTCCTTATCTTTGCTATGTAATGTAACATTATCATGGGAGTAATACTCCATTACTTTTACCATATTCTACAGGTTAGAAGCAAGTCTAAGCCCTGTCCACACTCAACAATGAGAAATAACTCTACAAGCGTGTCAACCAGAAGGCAGGGGTTATGGGAACCACCTTAAAATCTGTCCACCACACCAAATAACTGCAACTTGTTGGGGGTTGGAGCATTACAGGTGACTTTCCTGTCTCTGCTTTTTATTGATAAAATATTTGTTGTAAAGTCGTTATGCTTATAATTTAGCATAATTTAACTTTCAAGTGCCATAGTTGATCATCGACTAACTAATTTACCTTTTATTAAATATATCTTTTCTCAGGGATGCAATAATTCATTTTTAAACAATGATTTATCCTTGAATTTCATTAATTTTCCATTACTTCTGTTAGATAATATAGCAGTTCTCTTTTCTGCTTTTGTCATTGCAAAAGCACATGATTTCAGTTGAGGTCATTAGCAGCATTTTCTGAGCTAGTCTTGGAAAATGACCATTACTTATAATATCCTATCTAAGGTTGCTGATTCTCCTATAGTCACCTGCAATCTACTGCATGTCTAGTATCTAAACACAAAGAGAAACTGGGACAGCAAAGACTAAGTAGCCTCACCTGGGTATGTCTCCCCCAGGTGAAAAGAAGAGGAGCTTTGTACCAGGAAGTACCAAGATGGGGCTGTGTACCAGAATTAGAAGGATGTGTGTACCAGGGAGTAGGCATGATGAAAGTGGGTAACAATGGAGTCACATAATCCTTCCCCTTTCCTCCTTGACAAAGACTCCCAGAGTGAATGAAAAGTGGGCCTACTTGATCCTGATTATTAAATTACACTTGGTAGACATTGAGGGTGTGGTAATTGTTGTCATTTTTACAATATTGTGCTATTAATCTTATGGAATATTGAATCTCCAAATAGCCCATGGCATAAAAAGACCTTTATGGGTCCGATGGAGCTATTATATTTTATTATCTCACGAATATTCAGATTTAAAGAGTCCTCAATGAGACCTTGACATAATTAAGCCTAATGAGTCCAGAGGAGTTACAATGGCCTATTGTGCCAATAATTTAGACATGACAGGTCTTTGTTGTAAGTAGGCCTTGGTATCCCAGTGTGGCCTGTGAGTTGTGTAGGTCAGACTGACAGCTGAGAAAGCGAACTGAAGTTGTTCAAAAGGCACTCTATACATCAACCATGTAGTTTAAAAGTTTCAAATAAAAATTTTTACTGCATTGACTCTATCTTTTAATGCTGCCTGGGGCATCAGTTCATTTATTCATTCACATAAAACATTTGTGCCTGCCTAGTCATTTATGTGCTGTGCTAGGAATAGGGATGCAAAGGTGAAATAAGGCACAGCTTCTGCTGAAGAATGCTCAAGGAGTTCAGCATCTAACAGTTTTAAGAAATTTGCAGTCTAGAAGGGGGGTGAGCAAAAACCGTGGCCCACAGGGCAGACACCAGTTTTTGTAAATAAAGTTTTATTGGAACGCAACCATATTCTTTCATTTATGAATTATCTATGGCTGTTTTGTGCTACAGTAGCAGAGCTGAGTTGTTGCAACAGAGATATATGGACCACAAAGCTGAAAAGATTCACTGGTCCTTTAACTAAGCTTGCCAGCCTCTGGTCTAGAATTTCAAAGGCTTAGGAGCTACTTCAATAAACCACAAATAAGCATGAATTAGTATATTCAGTTCACATAGCTTTGGTGTAATGCAGAGAGGAGGTCTTCTTTTCTTTTTTCATTTTTCTCTTTTTTTAACACTTTTATTGAAGTATAATTGTTTACATTGTTGTGTTAGTTTCTGATGTATAACAAAGTGAATCAACTATACATATAAATATATCCCCATATCCCTTCCCTCTTGTGTCTCCTTCCTACCTACCCTATCCCACCCCTCTAGGTGGTCACAAAGCACCAAGCTGATCTCCCTGTGCTATGTGGCTGCTTCCCACTAGCTAGCTATTTTACATTTGGTAGTGTATATATGTCAATGCCACTCTCTCACCTCGTTCCAGCTTACTCTTCCCTTGCCCCATGTCCTCAAGTCCATTTTCTATGTCTGCATCTTTATTCCTGTCCTGCCCCTAGGTTCTTCAGAAATTTTTTTTTTTTTTTAGATTCGATATATATATGTTAGCATATGGTATTTGTTTTTTCTCTTTCTGACTTACTTCACTCTGTATGACAGACTGTAGGTCCATCCACTTCTCTACAAATAACTCAATTTTGTTTCTTTTTAAGGCTGAGTAATATTCCATTGTATATATGTGCCACATCTTCTTTATCCATTTATCTGTTGATAGACACTTAGGTTGCTTCCATGTCCTGGCTATTGTAAAGAGTGCTATAATGACCATTGTGGCACATGACTCTTTTTGAATTATGGTTCTCTCAGGGTATATGCCCAGTAGTGGGATTGCTGGGTCATATGGTAGTTTTATTTTTAGTTTTTTGAGGAACCTCCATACTGTTCTCCATGGTAGCTGTATCAATTTTCATTCCCATCAACAGTGCAAGAGGGTTCCCTTTTCTCCACACCCTCTCCAGCATTTATTGTTTCTAGATTTTTTGATGATGGCCATTCTGACCGGTGTGAGGTGATACTTCGTTGTAGTTTAGATTTGCATTTCTCTAATGATTAATGATGTTGAGCATTCTTTCATGTGTTTGTTGGCAATCTGGATATATTCTTTGGAGAAATATCTATTTAGGTCTTCTGCCCATTTTTGGATTGGGTTGTTTGTTTTTTTGATATTGAGCTGTATGAGCTGCTTGCATATTTTGGAGATTAATCCTTTGTCAGTTGCTTCATTTGCAAATATTTTCTCCCATTCTGAGGGTTGCCTTTTCATCTTGTTTATGGTTTCTTTTGCTGTGCAAAAGCTCTTAACTTTCATTAAATTCCATTTGTTTATTTTTGTTTTTACTTCCATTTCTCTAGGAGGTGAGTCAAAAAGAATCTTGCTGTGATTTATGTCATAGAGTGTTCTGCCTATGTTTTCCTATAAGAGTTTTAAAGTGTCTGGCCTTACATTTAGGTCTTTAATCCATTTTGAGTTTATTTTTGAATATGGTGTTAGGGAGTGTTCTAATTTCATTCTCTTACATGTACCTGACCAGTTTTCCCAGCACCACTTATTGAAGAGGCTGTCTTTTCTCCATTATATATTCGTATATTCTTTTTTTTTTTTTTTTTTTTTTT
>RJWK010031250.1:0-24312 GCA_004363435.1 Platanista minor | reverse complement strand
GGATAAATGAGGGGAGAAGATGGTAGAGCAGGCATGAGAGCAGGGTGCCAAGGAGGTGTGGAGGGATGGACTGGACACACTGTGGGATATCGAATGAACTTCTATCAAAGGGTCAAGGGCTTTGGGGGCAGAAAGGGCATCTCCGGGGACTATCCCCAGGCTCTGGCCGGGAGGTGGACATGTTAGTGGGGGGAGTGAGGGGTCTGCTCAGTCAGCGGGTTGGTAGGTGTGCGGACTGTCCCCAGCAATGCTGTGTCACTGAGGTGTGATCCAGCGGGGACAGGCAGTGGAGAGTCTGCAGGGCGTGGGGTATGAGGTTGTAAGTCAGCAGCTGAGGGCGTCTGGCTTTGGGTACCTCCACTCCCCAGGGAGCAGCAGGCACAAGCAGGTCTTAGACCCTGGGATCCCAGACCTTTAATTCTCTGAAAGACCAAGAATGGGCTAGCCACGGTAAAAAGAAATGTGGAGGGTTAGGAAAACTACGTTTGCTAAATGAGGCCCTGAATGCTTCTGTGAGTCTTCCCAAGTTATCCTCATCACATCTCTGCACAGGAGATGGGAAAGGGGAGTCTTTATGAGACCAAACAGCAGAGCTGAGTTCAAGCCCAGGGATGTCAGAATCCAAAGCTCACCTGCACTCGCCACACTGTGCTGCCTCCAGGACACAAAGGGCTCCAGTGAAGAGAGCGTGGTAGGAACATCCAGTCACCTGTAATGAGGTGACGTTTAGATCAAGGTGAGTTCTCCGTGCCCCAACAGGCTTGACTTCCTGCTCCAATGAGCAGAAGGGATCAATTAGCTCATCTCACCTTTACTGCTGGGCCCCTGGTTTCCAAAGACCAATCAGCTTGGGGGAAACTGAGGCAGGGTAGCCCTTTGTATTTAAATCAGGAGGCAAATCGCCTTGGAACCTGTTCAGGCTGGCCATGCTGGCCCGACGGTGGGCTCCGTCTCTCCTGGCCCAAGTGCCTGATGGACCCAGGAAGACAGGGGTGAAGCCTGCCTGACTTCCAGACCGAGTCAGCCAAGAGGAAGCAGCCCTCTTCTGATGGGATGTGTGGCATTAAACAATGAGTGCATCATCTCCTAGTCACATTATCTCACCCCAGGGGGTGTTCCCTGCCCATTATCACATGGTGTGGTTGGCTGGATCTCCATTTGTCACAACAAACATCAGGCATGTGGTAATGGTCCCATAAAACATGCCCTGTTGGGTCTTAATGTCTATTTAATGACACCTGCTATGCTGCTATGAAGGCTCCCATAACTGAGCTCGCAATGGGAGATGAGGGCCTATTAGATTTTGGAGAAAGAGAGCTCTCTGAACGACAGGCTGCCTCTCCCCGGGACACTGATGCCCTGCTAGGAATGGGTGTGGGTGGTTGATGTGAAATCACAGTTGTTTAAGCAGGAGGAAGTTTAGGAGATGAGCTGGTCCAAAGCCCTCCTTGTTCTAATGGGAAGACGAGGAAGCTGGGGCCCAGAGGGAGGAGGGAATATCAAGTTTGATTTATTTTCAAGCTTTTCCCAACCCTTTGATTTATGTTCAGGATGAATCCCAATCACTCCATTTCCTATTTGGGGAGGGCAAGGAAAACAGAAGCTGTGGGAGCAGGAAATACCAAGGGAGGGGAATTTATTTCTCACCTTCCCAAGAGTTGGAAATCTCTCACCCCCTTCCTTCCCTCCCTTCTCTCTCTCTCTCTCTCTCTCTCTCTTTCTCCCTCCCTCTGTTCCTCTTTCTACATCTCCTGGCCTCAACGCTCATCCTCAGGTAGGGAGAGGCGCAGGCGGTCCTAGAGAAAAGAAGGTATGAAAAGGAAAGTAGAGAGAGATTTCACTTCCCCTCTATGTCAATATCTTATCCTGGAAATGGTGGCCGTTCACAGAATACTTAAAATCCATTCATTCATTCATTCGCCATAAACTGGGCTCAGAGCTGAGATGCTCATTATGCTAGACAGTGTTTTCCAAAGACAGCTGCTCCAATAGCTCCCATCCCACTCTTTCTTCTCTAATGAGACCTCATCAAGAGGTGTAGTCTAAGTCCCCTCTTTGAATCTCTGCTGGCCTGTGACTCACTTGTAACCAGTATGATGTGGTTGGACATGAACATTGCATGATTCGTGAGGTCATATACAGCTTACTCCTGCTCTCTTGGGACACTTGCTCTGGGGGAGGCCAGCCACCTTAGGACGTCGGACTAGAGAGGCTACACACAGACCCTCCAGTCAACAGCACCATCTGAGCACCCGGCGAACAGCCAGCATGAACTGCCGGCCACAGGAGGGGGCCCTCTTGGACTTTCCAGCCCAGTCAAGCCTTCAGATAGATGACTGCGGCCCCAGGTGCTATGTGACTGCAAACTGCCTGAGAAACTCCAAGCAAGAACTGCCAAGCTGAGCCCTTCTGGAATTTTTGACCCACAAAACTGTGGGCAAAATAAAACAATCGTTGTGAGCCTCTAGGTTTGGGAATAATTCATTACGCAATGCTCAGTGGAAAACTTTCAAGGATGAATAAAACTCGGTCCTTGTGCTTGACAGCTTTACAACTTCATTAGAGATCGGGGACTCTGTAATCACTGCCCAAACTATGACATGGTGGGTGCTTTCACACAGGAGCACACGTCAGAGTTTGCCAGACAGTCAGGGAGGAAGGCCATTCAGTGAGGAAGGGATGGCATGTGGAAAGGCAAGGAGGCATCACAGGAGGCCAAACAGGTGCTGCCTTGATGCCAGGATGGGTAGCTCCAGCACGCCCTCTGAGGTGTAGAGCAGTATACGAGGGGCTACTCGGAACCACTGGTTAAATATAGTGCATCTTCCTAGAATATGAATTAAGCCCATTAGGAAGTAAGGTAAAACATTTTCATATTAAAACCAACAAGAATATATTAGAAACTAAAAATGCAAAAGCTACATGATTTTTTAAAGGATTGAATTAGAAAAGTTCAAATAAATTTCGTACCTTTTCAGGTCTTGCTGAAGCCTCCAGGGAGGTTACAGGCTGCTTAGGGGCCCTTGGATGGAAACTTTGAGAAGCTCCGTGTAGGAGAGGGGTTGCTCTCAAGAGGTTTTCATCTGGGGGTGCGATATAGCCAGACCCATTTAGAAAGATTTTTCTGGAAACAACTGGGGAAGATGGTCTGGGCAAGGTCGAAAGCAGGAGTCCTACTGAGAGCCTGCTGGAATGTCCAAAGTAGAGGCTTCGTGGAGTAGGAGGACAGTGGGAATGAGGAGAGGGGTCCACTTGAAAAGACCTTTCAGACTTAGAGTTGACAGCACTCCTATCCAGCCTTTCAGGTCTGGCTTGGATGTCTCTTTCTCCAAGAATTTTCCATCTGGTCTGGATTAGAAGCCCTCCTAAGTGGTCTGACAGCTCCCTGTGTTCTCACCATGCCACCATCACATGGTGTGGTCATAACATTAACAAGACTAATGGTATTTATTGAGTGCTTCCCACATGCCAGGCATTTTACTTGTTTGCAGTTAGGAATTTGTTCACCTGTGTAAAACAGAACCCCTTCACACACACACACAAACACATACACACACACAAACACATACACACACATACACACACACACACACACACACACACACACACACACACACACACGAGTGACTTCAGCAAGCAAGTGGCCTAAGCAAGAACTATTCCTCCTGTGATACGTCTGGAAGTAAGTGGAATAGAGTTTATGCAGGTGTCCAAGGATATCATTTGGAAGTCAAGTTCCTTCCCGTTTTCTGCTCCACCATCCCAAGCATGTAGTTTCATCCTCAGAGTCTCAAAGTGGTTGGATGTTCCATGTATGTGTTTCTGACAAGAAGATGAATGAAAAGTGTCTCTCGTGAAACTTTGTCCTTTTATTCAGGAAGGAATGCCCTTGCCAAGACTTCTGTCTACTTCTCACTGGCTAGAACTGAGGCACATGCTACCGTAGCTGCAAGGGAGGCTGGAAAGTTGAGTATTTTGGCAAGATGCCTTGTCATTCCAACAAAATCAGGGTTCTCTTAGTAAACAAAGAAGGGGATCATGAATATTGGGTAGGCTACTGGCTGTGTCTGCCATACCATGTACTAATTTCGTTAATTCTCACAATAATCCCCATGATGTACTTTTTGTAATTTTATTATTTTTAATTATTATTTTTATTATTTTTGCAATTTTATGGATGAGGAAGTTGAGGGACTGGGAAATTAGGTGAATTTTTTTTAAGATTACATAGTTAGTAGGAGGAGCTGGAAATGGTAAACTCCTATGAGACTGTAAGTGACCCGAGGACAGGGCCATGTATTTATTCTTTTACTTGCATTACTTTATCCCCATCTCCTGACAGAGTATTAATTGGTTTGATGACTGATTGGGTGCTTTGTTGACAACCTAATAAAAGTCTGTACTCATTTCATAGCTGGCTTCCCTGTCTTCCATCTCATGACAATGGAAAGAGAGATCAGAAAGAAACTCCATCCTGACATGCTTTCCTCTTGGCCAAGGTCAGCTCAGATTTGGTACAAGGACTAAGGTCTGCCGACTGCCAGCCCGTGCTTGGCTGAGCACACCAGGACTTAACAAGGTCTGAATTGTTTCGAGGAGTGTTTTTAACAAGTTGTAAATGTATTTCACCAAGTCCCATTGCTGTATATAATTGATGCAGCTGATGGAAAGCAATCATGATCCTGTGAATCATTTGTGTCTGTCTACAAGTACATTTCATTCCCCATCTTCCAGAACAGATGTGCAAAGCAAACTTTAAAGGAAATGTATTTGGTATTGACATATGGTCAGACTATCTTGCATTCCACTTCCTCACTGGCTCATGTGGTATGTGAAAAACAAAAAGGCAAACTCATAATTACTATAGATTTAATTTTTTTAAATACCCACAGATAATTGCTTTTAAGTATAAACAAGGGCATTAGCAACAATGATTACTTTATCTCTACTTGGTTTGTTTTAGGATAAGAAATATGGGCTTCCCTGGTGGCGCAGTGGTTGAGAGTCCGCCTGCCGATGCAGGGGACGCGGGTTCGTGCCCCGGTCCGGGAAGACCCCACATGCCGCGGAGCGGCTGGGCCCGTGAGCCACGGCCGCTGAGCCTGCGCGTCCGGAGCCTGTGCTCCGCAACGGGAGAGGCCACAACAGTGAGAGGCCCGCGTACCGCAAAAAAAAAAAAGAAAAAGAAAAAAAAAAAAAAAGAAATATGGCCGACACCTTGGGATGTAATTATTTGCTTTCATGTCTGTCTCTCTCACTTAAAGAAATGGGCTGCATCTCATTCCAATTTATAACCTCCCCTTACTTGCCCCCCCACTGCCCTTGCTAAGGCTTAGCACAAGTCTCCATTTATTGAGTGTATGAACAAAATGAATAAAGGAATAAACCTTCTGGAAGAAAAACTGAAAACCCTGAAGGGGAAGACTTTATTGCTTGTAGCGTTTCAGGTTGTCTAACGGTCTATGTGGCAATTGGACTTAAGGAGTGAGAGTAGAGGACTTGAACTAGTGAGGTTGTATCAGTCAGCTAATGGTATAGTAATGCTGCATAGCAAACCGCCCCGAAACTCAGTGGTTTAAAACAGTAAGTATTTATTTCCACAATCTTGGATCTGCAGATTGATTATAGTATGGCTGATCTAGGGTGGGCTCAGCTCCAGGCTACAGGGTAGACTCAGGTCTTTTTCACATGTGATTCTTCTGGGGCCCAGTCAGAAGTGGCAGCATCTACCTGGCACATAATCTTCTCAGGTGTATCACTGGAGTACAAAATAGCAAACTCAATTACACAAGAACATTTCAGGCCTCTGATGGTGTCACATTACTAACATCTTGTTGACAAGTCCTATGGTCCACCCAAAGGTCAGGGAGTGAGGAAGAACGTGAGGCCATGGAAAGTAAAATTTATTACAAAGCAGTGAAGACTTAGAACCAAAAATCCAGTCTACCACAATGGAAGCTATAGGAGTAAAGAGGAGAGAACGGATAAATGCGGTGATAGGCAGAGAGAATAAATAGAATTTGGGAGCAGATGGGATGTAAGTGGGGAGAGCAGGGGGAAAGTCTATGATACATCTAGGTTACCGAGTCAAGATGTTAGTACCATGAAAAAGTAAGAACCACGACAGTAGGCTGGGCATTCCCTAGCTCGGGACACTTCCTGAGGCACCTCAAAGATCTTCCAACGTAAAAATGTCATAGTGGCACATAACTTATTCTGTAAAATTGTAATTTCCTAAGAGTTATTAGGTCTGTTGATGAGAGTAGAGACCAAAAAGCAAGGTGGAGGTAAGATGGTGGTCAGGTAAACAGCCCACCCTGTATCAGCTGTGTGACTCCTTCCCCACACCAGCCAGCTCACTCCTCATGCCCCTGCCACCTGGCTTCTGCTCCCCAGGCCCCACTTTCCTGATGTGACTCTCACCAGCTCATCCATGATTTTCTCCATGCTAAGTGCAACGGCCACCTGCCAGCTCTCCTTTTAATGCTCCACACCACGTGACACTGTCAACAGTTCCCGTCCCGAAATTCCCATTCCCTGGGATTCTGCTTTGTGATTCTCATTTGTGTTGCTCTCCTAGCTCCCTGAACATTTTTTTTCTCCCTGTCTTTTCCTGGCTGTTTCGAATTTTCGAGGAGGGAAATTTTGGCGACAGAGATAGAGAAAAGAAGTCGCTGGCAGTAAATAGCCCAAACAGTTTTTTTGCCTTGGAAACCACTAGAGCCTGATGCTAACAATGCCTGCTGTGATGTGGAATTGGATGGATGGTAGGCTCATCTGGGGCCTCCTGCCTCATTTGAACAGTGACCCCCACCCCCACCTCCCGCCGCCTCCCATAATAAATTCAGGCACGAGCTCAGCCAGTATTGGCCACGTCAACATTTCTGAGTTTCTGAGGGGAGGTTTTGTAGCTAAATCATCTGGGTCTCCCACATAGCCCTGGCACGGGGTCTGGCACATAGCGGCTGTGTTCTACTGATTGTATCAAGTTAATACCTATCGCATATGCAGAGGGGAAGGGGCACAGCCGTGAGTTAAAAGTTAAAAATCTGCTTCACCACAACCTTCACCCTACCTTTCCGCTCCATCTCTCCTCCCGTCGCCTGTCTGTGCTCCACTGAAATTGCTCCCGTGTTTGTCCGAATGGCCATTCACCTCCCCACCCTCTCCCACCCCTTCAGCATCCAGCTCAAACGCCGCTTCTTCCATGTAGCCTTTGCTGATTTTCCAGCCAGAAGCAACCGCTTTGCCTCTGAACTCCAGTAGCCCTCTCTCTCTGCATCTCTCCTGGAGCACTTTTGGACTGTCCACCGTGTGTCATGTTACTTCTGTCTGCGGCTTATGTATTTCCTTACCTGATTGCCCATTCCTTGTCATGGGGAATTTGGTCCAAGTTTTGCTTTTCCCCAGTATTTAGCTAATGACTCGAAAAGAGTGGGTCCTCAGTAAATCTTTTGGTAATAAACAAAGGGGGGTGGGGGTGGCAATCTGGGGAGAAATCGGATATGTTCTTGAAAACTCCTCTCTCAAGCTTGTAGTTTTGGAAGAGAGAAGAGGAAAATCAGTTTTTATTGAAGCTGTCTCCTGTTTGCAGAATTATTTTGTGGTCTCATTCACCGGGCCAATTATCTTTATGAAGATGAATTACAACAGGCGAGAACCCACTTGCCTGGATTACTGCGTGCTAACTGTGTAATTAGCGGCCGGCGTCTAGGAGGGGAGTTTGTTGGATATTTCCATCAGAAAAAAAACAAAAACAAAAACATTATGACCCATAAAAAACAATGAGCAATGATAATTTCATTTTTATTGGTCATTTAAAAACATTCACTGATAATTCTCCCCCTGTTTAATAGAGATATGTTTGCTTCCTTCAAAATATATCCATAAAATTGTTGCAAAAAAAAACAAAACAAAAACCTCTCTTACATAATCGTTCAGCCTTCTCGCATCATGAAACCTTAATGAAAGATTTTCAAAGATGGAAAGTGTAGAGTGCAGCAAGGGCATTAAACAGGTGGTACAAGTTACCCTGAATTAACAGGTCTTTCCCGAGAATCTGGCTTGGGCCAGGCCCCAGATGAACTACTGCATTGTCCTCAAGCCAAGAGACTTTTCACACCTGAGAGGGGTTATCCTCTGTTTTGCCTTTGAATTAGAACTAGAAGAGTCCTTGTCACTAGTACCCCTTCCTTTCCATAGATAATCAAGAGGGGACTCCAGGTCCTTTCAGGGTAACTGGACTCCAGGGCCAGGCCAAAGGTAGACCCGAAACAGGTGATGATAAATGTTAACTATATGAGCGAATGACCCTAGGCTGGCTGGCTGGCTGGCTGGCTGGCTGGATGAATGAATGTTAGATGGCTGGCTGGCTGGCTGGCTGGATGGATTCCACTGAATTGGATGGGACTTCCCATATCCCATTCCTTGTGGTTCTTGCAGAAACTATATATATCTCTCACTGCCATTGGTTCCCAGCTCTTATGGAAAGAGAACCAGAATCTTGAGCTCCCAGGGAGCTAGTTACAGCCTCTGGATCCATCTCTCAGGTTCAGAAAGGAAAACGCTTTCACGTGTTTCCAAAACCACCTTAGGAAGTTGTTTCAGTCTTCCGAAGTAGAAATTCAGTCCTCTGTATGAAATGTGTTTTCTTTTCCTTCTCGCTCCTTTTGGCTGTGCAACTCTGTTTTCCGGCCCCTGTCAGATCCTTGGCCTCTAGGTTCACTTTCCTATCATGTGCAAGGCCAGAAAATCGCCATGGATGAAAATGGAGATTGAAAATCCAATTGGCGGCCTCTCAGAGGGAGGAAGCTCAGAGACCTTCCGGACATGCTGGTTTCTCTCCAGAAACAAGATCCACCAACTGACTCATGCTGTGAAGTGTTGGAAGCCTGACCAGCCTTCTCAGCATATATGTGTGTGTGTGTGTGTGTGTGTGTGTGTGTGTGTGTGTATGTGTGAGTGAAAGCTGTGTGCTCCCATGTCTCCAGAATTCTTCCTGTGGAGGGGGAGGTGGGAGAAGGGAGGATGGAGAATGCTCTAGGGCTTGCCTCCCTCCTTCTGAGCATCAGGCAGGGCTGGGTGGCCGCCAGCAGGCCAGTGGGCCACACCCCAGTCTGTGTGTTTGCTCCTGGCTGAACCCCAGGTGCATAGGGCTCCTCCCTGAGCTAAGCTTGTCTGCCATGTGCCCACCCAGCACCCAAGGTGTCTCTGAGACCAAGGCATAGGGTATCCTTCCCACATTCCCGCACCATGACCTCCATTTTGCTGGCACCTGTGGTTCCCCACAAGCAAAGCCCCAGCTGCAGCCTGGTGTCTGCTCTGCCCTGGCGGCTTTCCATCTACCCTTCCTTTTGTTTCCTCCATCCCATTTGGCTTTCTTGGGCTCTGCAAACACTTTCTGCCTGTACCACTCTCTGACACTATGTAGCAGTCTTCGAGCCACTGTTTGTCCCCGGAGGATCATGGGAGGGGCTGTGAATGAGCCAGAGTCACCCACCCCTCCTGTCCTGGTTGCAGCTCTAAGTTCCTGTCCTCCTGGGGATCATCACAGCATTGTCCTCTACGCAAAAAGATGAGACATTCTTCTCTATATCCCTTAGGAATATGTCTGGAATGACACCACCCACTGGTGTGGCTTCTATAATAAGTGTGTTGGTGGAATTTTCCCGAGTGGCAGGGGGGCCACCGTTGGATGATGGAGGAAAATATGCTCATGGTCATTGCTTAGATGCTAGGAAATGCCTGGCTTTAGTCAGTGGAGTGGATAATTTTTCTATATTTGTGTGATTTTCCCCCTCATTACTCATTTGCTCATTGATGTGTTTGAGTTTTCATTCAACAAACATTTCACAAACACCTAATGAAGCCAGTGGGTCAGAGAAGTTAGCTCGGGAACTGGGCACCCTAGGTTCAAATGCCAGCTCCCTCATTTCCACACAGTTTTTTCAACCCCCCAATTCCTTATCTGCTAAATAGGAGTAAATATAGTATCGGCGTCATGAGGTTGTTCTGAGGGATTCAGTAAGATCACGTTTTAAATCCTCCATAAATGTTAGCTACTGTTACTGTCATTGATGTTGTCATTGTCACGATTACTTTTAGCCAAATGTCGAGAGGGATGCTGGGGAAACAGAGAGAAATAGCGTGGCCTCTGCGCCTCAAAAGCTCACAGCCCAGCTGCGGAGGCTGATACGAAAAATGCCAGTGAGGGTCAGTGGCAGAGTGATTGAAGGGGACTGTGGGGACTGCAGAGGAGAGACCTGTGACCGCTGCCTGGGGACACAGAGAAGGCCACTCGGAGGACGCAAGTCCATTCAAGTGGGCCTCGAAGGGTATTTAAGATGCTAACAGTCAAAGAGGTGAACGAATGACATTCCAGGCAAATGGAAGACCATGAACATGGGCAAAGGACAGCTAACCATCTAGGGTAGCTGAGCATCAAATGAAGATGACAACGGGGAAGAGGGTGGTCCTGTGGCCAGGTTACAGAAAGCCTTGAATGCCAAGCCAAGGCAGGGGCGGGGGGCATTTGGGTTTTATACTATTGGCCATGGGAAGTGATTCCAGCATCTTAAGCAAAGGAACAATGGGATCTGATCTTTGCCAAGGGTACAACTTGCCATTATAAAAATAAATACGTTCACCTGAGACTCTGAGAAAACTGGCAGGAATAAGCAGCCAGATTTTCAGCGCTTTGCCTGTGTGAGTTAGCTTCCTGCCACAGGCAAGGGGGCCGAGAAGAATGATGTCACGGAGGCTGTGGGATGCCTCGTGTTCAGAGCCGGCAGCCAAATGACGCCTACCAGGCACCGTGAGGCAGGGGAGGTAAACAGGAAGGCATTTAGCATGACACCTAGCTTCCTCCAATCCCTGTGGCCCCAGTGGGCTCCTGGCAATCTGGGGAAATTATAGATGGGACACTGAGGGACAAAGCACATTAGAGCCAGATGGACCTGAGTCTGAATCCTCATTCTGCCACTTAACTAGCTGTGTGACCGTGGGGACCAATTGCTTAACTTTGCCAAGGCTCAGTTTCCTCATCTGTAAAATGGGAATCATGGTGACCGTTTCACAAGGTCGCGGTAAGGACTCAGTGGGAGAATGTACAGGAAGTTTTAAGCACAACGCCAGGTATGCAGTAAGTGCTCGTCAAATGGTAGATGTTAAAAGGGGCTTTGGGAACTTTGAAAAGACTCCGCACACAGGCCTTCCCCACTTCCCACCACCCCTTCCTCTGTCAGGTCTTCTTGCAGTTACCCTCTGCCCAGGCTGCAGACTGCCCCAGGACTGGCTGGAGAGGAGCATGAGTGGGAAAGCACAGCTCTCTGCCATGGAGGGGTTTGGGTCAGAGAAAACAAATGCGTATCATGCATTTTTTCACCACTTTTCTCTTAAGAGGGTTAAGTACACATCACACATCTTTCTTCCCCCCAGAACCTTACAAATTTTAGCTGGAAATGGTAAAACACATCAATGAATTTCCCCATGAATATTTATTGAAATTTCACTTTTAATACAAAGCCCTTTGAAAAGTGAAACTCCAAGGAAAACACATTTTGTGCAGCCGTTGATCTTAAAATATTTACTATTAATATGCTCATCCTAGAGATATTACACACTGCTTTTTATTATTTGTTCTGGATGAAATTGCAGGGATTTAGTCCAGTTGGTTTTTACAAGCTGAACAGTATTGTCAAGGTGATCCTCTGGGGCTTCCCTGGTGGCGCAGTGGTTGAGAGTCCGCCTGCCGATGCAGGGGACACGGGTTCGTGCCCCGGTCCGGGAGGATCCCACGTGCCGCGGAGCGGCTGGGCCCGTGAGCCGTGGCCGCTGAGCCTGCGCATCCGGAGCCTGTGCTCCGCAACGGGAGAGGCCCGCGTACCGCAAAAAAAAAAAAAAAAAAAAAAAAAGGTGATCCTCTGGACGGCATTCAGCTAGCTTGCTTTCTAGTCCTTGATTTGTTGGTTTCTAGCAACTGTTCCATAGGTGTCTCTGGGATTCACAAACGGCTAGTCAGTGGGGACTAGAGACACACCTGGAGCAGGTAAGCTCTGAAAACAGATAATTAGAGAAGCACAGACACTTGAGCTGGAAGGCGCTTAGAGGTCATCTTGTCCAATGCCCTCACCTATATACATAATGGGCCCTTGAAGATTGGATGCCATTTCTCAACCCATCCACTGGACTGGCAAACATGAGAAACAGTGATAATTCCAAAAGTCCATGAAGACACAGGGGAATAAGCATTTTATACATTGCTGATGGGAATATGAATTGTTACAGACTTTTTTGAGAGCAGGCCACCAGTATTGATTAAAATTATAAGTACACACACCCTTTGAACCAGCACTTTAACTTTTGGGAATCTGTCCTATAGATCTAAAAGCACTCGTATAGAAATGCATATGTAGAGTGATGCTTTTTTCAGAATAGTTTGTAGTTGCCCTAACTAGAAATTGCCTGGATATCCACCAAAAGGGCAATGTGTGAATAAAGTGTTCTCTGATTCTGTAGACTGGTGGTCTCTAAGTATTTTTGATTGCTCATTTAATGATAGCATGCACCTCCCAAATATGGATAGTTATTTGCATGTATGAATATCTTAAGTGTAGGATAAACAAATACAAAATAGAAATTTTAAAAAGGTGAGATAAAAATAAAGAGAGATAAAACTTTGAATACTTTTCCCTTGTGCCAATGGGGTGTATGCACCCTGTTTTGGAGATCCTTACTAGAGAATATTATGCTACCTTCCTGAAAGAGTGAAACTGAATTTTGGGGGCCATCATTTGATTTTGCAAAAATGTGATTATACAATTCAGATTGTTCTTCCTTTTTCTCTTCCACTAAATGATGCACTACATTCATGGATATAGATACATGCATATAGGTGTAGAGACACACACACATGCTTTTACATATTCATAGGAATATAGAGAAGAGTGTGAATGGATTACGCCAGGCTGTCACTATTGGGACCATATTGGGGGCAGGACAGGAAGGTTTGAAAAGAAAGGAAATTGGTGGTGGTGGGGGGGAAGATATAAAAAAGACTATAGCAAAATGGGAAAATGTTCGCAATATAATGCTAAATAAAAAGGAAAGTAAAAGGCTACATTAGTTCACATAGGTAAAAAGTTAAATTAGCATATGATAAGGGACTAGAAAACTATGTGGACAAATGCGGGTAGTGATTGGATTAGGTGCATAACTTTTGTCTTGTGTTTTGGTTTTCATCTAACCTTAATATTAGCAGCTACCGTCTCGTCTCCCTCCGGGGTATGTACTCCTAGCTAGGTTCTCCTTCTCCCAGGACAATGACATCACCCATCATTGTTCTCTCTGCAGAGACCTTGTGCATGCCGGTGCCCATGCTCCATGGACCCCACGCTCCCGCGGTTTCATTTCACACACCTGGCAGACAGGCTTGTGTCTCTCAGGCCCAAGTCCAAGTGACCAAAAGAGAGAATCGGATCACCCCAGCTCAGGTTAGAGAGTCCCAGTGAACTCTGGCTGGGAAGGCAAGGTCGTGAGGTTAAACCCAGATGTCACCTCCACCTCCATGTTTGAGTGATAGAGAAGGGGATGGAATCTCCCACAGATGGATGGATGGTTAGTGGCCCAGACAGTTCTGGAGCCCAAATTCTGCAGATCCCAGGTCTGGTGAGCTTTCCCCTCCTCAGAGTTGTCTTATTCTCCTCATCCGAGGACTAGCTCAGTGATTTATGGGGTTAGGACATGCAAGAGGCATCAAACAGGGCATTTCTGTGGGAAAATGGCAGAGTAATTCACAGAAACGGAATGTGGGCGTTTAAAGGAGTGAGAATAGATGAGCGTGTCTCTGGATTATTTCCATCTGTTGTTCTTCTGCAATCAAAAATCTGCATAAAACGTTTCACTTATGGAGTCCACTGTCCAGTGCAGCTGTCAGATCTGAGGGTTTGCTGGCACCCTTTGCATCAAACATCCTCTTCCTGGCCCCATGACTTGGCCTGACCCTGAGCAGCAAAACCACCTCAGCCCAGTGATGAGAAAGACAGAGAGAGAAGGTTTGGGCAGAGGGTCCTTGGACGGGGCAGCCACGGTTGGATAAGCCCTGCTTGGTGCTCTGACGGGCAGGAGATGAAGTCAGGTCCAGGATGCTTCCTCAGTCAGAGCTCAGTGGTGTCCGAGATGGTCCCACTGTCCTTGGCTACTGGGCCGTCGGAAGGGAAAATTGCATTATAATCCTAACATGCTTGGTACATCTGAAAATGTGTCATAGTAATTAAATGCTAATAAGGTGAGGGAGAATAAATGGATAGTTTCCTTAAAGATTACACTCCACCACCCAAGGTCAGGTGGAAATTATAAGTAATGTAGTGGTGTAGTCAGATCACTCCGGCTGAATAAAGGTCACGATGAAGGCAAGGAGTCATTCACTTTTCTATATTTGAACATCTCATTAGCGTCTGTGTCATTCAAAGACGTATTGGGTGGCAGAAAGGTGACATTTAAGACCTCTCATGGAAAGCCAAGCCCTTAATGATCTGATGGAGGTTAATGTGGCCATGGAACAGGGGAAGCCTGGGTGGAACAGGGAGTAATGGATTATGCTAAGAGCTGGTTCCATGGGTGAGCCCAAGGAGTGGACCATCCCATTAGGATGTCTGGCCAGAGTTTTCCTGACTTGTTGGTTCCCTGCCAGGCTGAATGTGGGGACCAGGACAGTTCTCCTTGGTATCAAGACGTGATGCCTGTGATTATAAGGGAGGAGACGGCAGGAAATGAGCCCTCACCGTTAACAGTGATGTAGGCAGGAGCCCCGCCAGCCTGTGGGTCTAGGGAAGCATTGCTGAGGATGCTGAGGGCTGTGATGTGGCTCTGTGCTGGGGAGACACCCAGCGGAAGCAGCAGCGGGGCGGACTGTGAAGGGACTGACTCAGTGGCAGAAGGTCCTCCACTGGAGTTGACGGGCAGCTACGAAACGGCTCCCAGATGATCTCACCTTCTGGTATTCATGCCCCTATATACTCCCCTCCCCTGGATGTAGGCTGAACCTACTGACTTGCTTCTAACAAATACAATACAGTAAAAGTGATGGGATGTGATTTCCACGATTAGGTTACAAAAAACTGTGACTTCTATCTTGTTCACACTCTCTTTAGGTCTTCTCACATTCTCACTCTGATGAATCAAGCCTTACGGAGAAGCTCACATGGCAAGGAACCAAGTGTGGCCTCTGGCCAACAGCCAGTAAGAAACTGAGGTCCTCGGTCCAACAGCCTGTGGGAAACTGAATTCTGCCAATGACGACATGAAGGAGCTTGGAACTGAGTCCTCTCCCAGCTGAACCCTCAGATGAGACTGCAGCCCAGCCAACTTCTTGGTTGCAGCCTCATGAGAGTCCTTGAGTGGGAGGACCCCGTTAAGCTGTGCCTGGATTCCTGACCCAGAGGAACTCTTAGTTAATGAATGTTTCTTTAAAGTTGTGGCTCTAAGCTACGCCTAAATTTGGTGGTAATTTGCCACATGCTGATAAGATAATGGATACAGTGAGCTTTAGACCCTATAAGGCTGCTGGGTCAAGGAGCTCCAGGCTGCCTAGGAGGCAGACGCTCCTTGCTCTGTCTCTGCATTTCTCACCCTTGCGCCATCTCATAGAGTGAAAGGCTCCACCTCACCTCACTTGGGAAGTGGGGCTGGGAGAGAAACCTTCATCGATGATTTCCTGCCTCAGCCGGGGCATGGGAGTCGGTCCAGGGAGGATATCCCCTCCATCCTTCCCTCTCTTGCCACCCATCCAAACACACTCTTCCTCTTCTGTTGCTCTCAGGAGAAAAAGGCAGGGTGAGGGGGTGTTCTGTGTGCTACACCTTGGAGCTTCCAAGAGAAAGGAGGTTTTTATTTAGAAGAAAAAAGTTTTGCTCGAGGTTTAATGATTAACTTTAAGGAATGAGCTGCAGATCTGGAGGAGGTAGAGACGCTACCTGTCCCAAGGCAAACAAGAATGGCGTCCATCGGCAGTGGAGATTCCCACGGGGAGCACAGGTGGGGATGACGCCATTAGACCGTTTACCTGAACATCCAGGGAAGAGCTTTTGACAGGAATCCTGCCAATTTGTCTCCTGTTCTTCTCTATGAGTCAGGAGCAGATGGTTGACTGAGGACTTATGTAACAGCTCAAACAACTCTCCAGTGGAATTTGGGGGCTGCCATAGCTCTTCACCTGTTTTTACCTGTAGCACTGAATGCTTATAGATCAATCCAGTCCCCAAGCGTCTCAACAAACAGGGGATGGAAAAATTCAACAAGTGTCTCAGCAACATCTCTTCAGCTCACAAATGGGAAGAGCAAGGTATTATTTTCCAGGAAGATGTTATTTTCCTGGAAACTTTACAAGCCAGGCCACTTAAGATTTTCATGCATCCTCCTTCCTTCTGCTAATGTCTCCTGTGCCTCTCGCATATCAGGTCCTGGGCTAAGGGCTGAGGTTACAAAGATAGATACTGTTCCTGTCTTCACTGGTTTAAAAGCCAGTGGAAAAATACATAAATATAGCCTTTCAAGTGAATGAAAGAATGTTGGTGAATTGACTATCAAATTAAAACAAAGAAGAATGGGAGGAATAAACAAAAATTATTTTCTATTAAGAGGATTTTATTTTTCCTCTTTTCCGTTTTGGAGGAGACCTGACGAAGCTTGGCTTCTCAGGTATCCAGGCTCTTGTCACTTGTAGTGGTCAGGATGGCTGGCATGTGATTCAAAGGGGCAGCTGTTTGCCAGCAACTGGAGCGCACACCTGCACAAACACATATACATAAACACACAGACTGCTGGGCTCAGGTCCACCAAAGATGCTTATCTATTAATATCTTGGAGGAGCAGGGCCTTTCTGTTGCCTCGGATGCTTGTAACTTAGGATGAAAACTCTGGGCTCCTATCTTGTGCCAATTACGGTCCCTCTTTTTAACCCCAGTCCTTTGGAAAGCGCTGCTCTCTCTGAGCAGATTTTCAAGTACCGGGGATTGCTTGATAAATGGCCGAACTCAGGTGCCCACCAGAAAGTATCTTGGCAAAGAACTAGCAGTGAAACGAACGGAGTCGCTTCCAAATGAGCTGAATGTGCACACTAGCATCATTTTCAGCAACTTGTTGAAGAGATAGGGAGGCAGTGCAGGGGCAGTCGGGTGGTTTGGCGGAAGGAGCCCACATTCTGGCCCTAGTTCCCCCACCCATTCTCACAGCCCAGCCTCGTAGGAAACCCGTTCCCATTCCCAGTCTCATTTTTCTTATCATCTGTAAAATAAAGGATTTGAACTTTGGGCAACTCAGTCTCAGAAACTAAATGTTTCTTCCCCGCAAATGGTAATAATGTCCACCTCACTGAGGCACATGTGGGGTGACATCTGTGACACTCTCTGACCTGGAAGAACACTGTTTACTGTTACTGATCATCATTGGCTGCACCATCAAGCCATGGATCTGTCTCAGCCTGAAAAGAATATTGCAGGTACCGAAGACACCTTGGAAAGTTCATTCATTCAGCTCATGCTTGTGCATCCAGCAACTGGAATTGTTTTCATATGTTTTATAAAAAACCCCCAAACTGGAATTGCTTTCATTTTTGTTATCAAGATTCCTCATTTTATATAAGCAATTATGTTTGTTATTTGGGTAGATATGCTCGTATTTCCCATGGCCGGGACCCAGATTTCTGCAATGCTTTTGCATAGCAGTCGAAGTTCTCAGGAGGGCCCCAACCCTATCTTCAGTCACAAAGGGGCACCCTGGGGACAAATACACTCACATCGATTTCCTGGGACTCTTGACTCCCCCTACGTACTTTCTGGACCTCTGTCCTGCACACTGTATTATGGTCAGACTTTCCAAGGAGAGTTTGAAGATAAGGGCCACATACAACTCCCTTTGTCCCTCCAACTCTCAGCCCACGGTAGGCTTAAAGAGGTTAAAACAGAGGAGGGGACCTCTCAGCGGCATCATCCCACCTCTCCGCCAATGGCAGCGATTCTGCTTTGCCCCAAGCTTGCGTGTCCAACTCAGCCAAACCAAAGCGGTAGGGCTAAGCATACCTACCCTCCTTTGAGGGCAGTTTACTGCCCAACAGCTGTTACCTGAACATGTCCCTCAAAGGGGGTCTCACACTCACTCCAAGTAACTCGTCAAAGCATTCCTTCCAACACGACATCATATTCTCCGGGAAAGGAGTTAATGGTGAATAGAACAGGGCCACGGTTTAATAATCATCACAGATTACTATCCCAGTCCTCTCATCTGTCAAGTGGAGATAATCACATAGCACTGGTTAAGGATTAAAGGAGACAACGTCTAGTGTGGGCTGGGCAACCGAGAGGAATGATTTTCTCAGGATATGCAGGTGACCTCATAATGTACTGACTTAAAAATGCTACTTGGCCTGGCTGACAGAGCACAGCTTCCTACTGAGGATTTCACACCCACCCCCCCATTCCCATAAAAAGCAACTTCCTAATCTGACAGCTCATCCTTGTCTGAGCCTTTATATACTTCAGCCATAGAGACAGAGAACGTCAGAACCCCAGGGCCTCTCAACCCAAGCCCTTTGTACACAGCTCTGGGTTGTCAAGTAACAGCAACCAGACTCAACCCAACTGAAACAATAAAGGGACTGTATTGGCTCACGTAACAAAACCATCCACGGGCAGGACCAATCACAGGCAAAGCTAGATCCTGTACTTAACAGTGTCACCAAGGACCTGGTTTCCTTCCCTCCTGACTCTCCCTTCAGTTATCAACTTCATGCTGGGAGTGGTTCCTGCCCCAGGATCGCAAGACAGCTGCCATCAAGACCCAGGATTACCTACTTCCTCGTTCACGTCCAGCAGAGCGCGTTAAAAACATCCCCAGGAAAAGTCTTGAAATTCCATCTGGTCCCATTGCCTTAGCGCATATGACCATACCTGAACAAATCACTGTGGCCAGAGAGATGGGGTGTGGTGTGGGCGTAGTCTAGGTCGTGCGTCCCACCCCAGAAGTGACGGTAGAGGCAGCTCCAGCAGATCATAACCCGCTCCTGCCAACAGACGTCAGGGTCTGCTGGGAAAGGAAATGGGGGAACGAACACTGGAGATGCAACCAGCAACCTTGCTCGGGCCAACTCGGCAAATGCCGAGCGGCCGTCAACGTGGGTTCAGACCAATCAATTTCCCCGGAACGCTAATGAACTACTTCGGGGGCATCACATTTTAAACACCTCCAACGATTTTCCAGCCCAAAGAAATCAAACTTCAGCCCCAAGAATTCTTGCAACCACAAAGATCAATCCCAGCACTTCCATCTCCCCTCTTGGGACCCCCGAAGAACCAAGTAGCTCCTGCTACTTTTAAGGGGAAAAAATGCATTCTGGTATGCAAACATTGCATATTCATGCACTCAAAATCTAATTTTAGCTGTAAGAGACTTCGTTATAAGATGCTCACATAATTAAGCAGCTTTCTTCGCAGGGTTTGGAAGCCTGTCTATTCTTCTCTCTCATTTACACATCACTGGGATTATCAGAATGAGTTTTAGTTTTTTAAAATTACATATTTTGGTTTTTCCAAATTGATCCACAACGGGAGGTGAAATCCATGAGAATTACATGTTTTTTAACACAGGCTTGTGTAACTCCGCAGCCTTACTATTAAAGTTGGAATCTGTAGACAGTCAGGGTTTCCCTGTTCTGGTCTGATTGGTTCCTGATGCATTTGTCACGCTTCTAAATACAGAGAGCCTATTTTACTCTGTGGCTGGTTGGGACAGTATCCTCTTTATGGAGAAGCTGAGAGCTATAGATGAGACCTAACGTGGAGAGAGACAAGTGGACTTTCCCAAAAGGACAAATTCCCTTCCTGTGCTTCTCAGGAGCTGGGCGACGGCTGCTGAGAACCATCCACACACAGGGCCTTAGCACCTCCTCACCCAGTGTCTGGGAGCACGTGCCAGGGGTCAGGTGCCTTGCTGGGGGCACTGACTCAACACGACCTGGATGCACCCTGATCCCATCATTCCACTCATCGGCGTGCCTGGCTAGGGTGCAAAGGAAACTACGAGGCCATTTGAGCAGGTGGCCCTCCACCTGGAAGGAGAGGAGGTTTCTGGGTCCCTGGCAGCAGGGAACGGACTCACGCATCTACCAGGAAGAACGAGCCGGTGCCGCTGATCTCCTGACCCCCTGGGGTGATGGGGGAAGCCCAGGGGGCCAGACCCTGGCTGCAGTCCTGGTCGGTCCTTCAGCTCCGCCACTGCCCTTTAAAGACTCCTTGGCATGTGAGTCTTCTCCCTGGAGGTCGTCTGGGTGGCCAGGACAGTGAGGGCCAGAGCCAGGAAGCCAGTCTCCGGAGGAGGCCAGCTTCCCTATTCTCCATCACTCAGTGCTACGGTCTCCTATGAGACTTTAGGTTTGCTCTGGGATGCAGGTATCCCCTGGCTCCCCTTCCAAGGCAGTGTGGAAGCTCCTGGTGGGTTTCAATTACACCTACAACTCGGGAGAACTGGCCTCATCAGGGGCCGTCACAGACTTGGCCACGGAGCCATGCTGTATCAATAATTGTTTATAGAGACACTGGCATTTCCAGCTTTGAGCTGAGCCGAGTGATGCTTTAGGAGGATCTAAAACAGCGTCGGCATCGGTGTGGGTTTGGGGGAGCCTCAGGAAGGACTTGGAGGCCACCAGGAAGAGATACTCGAGGCCATTCACTGGCAAAACCGAAGGCGTGGGAGGCTTCCCTCTGAGGAACGGCAGGTCCGCCAGGCCTCCAGGCCCTGCCTTCCCCACTGGGAGTGGCCCGCAGGTCCCACTGCCAGCCAGGGAGCAGAGGGTCTGACATACCCATGCCCGGCTTTTCCAAACCCCTCACCCCCTTTTCTCCTGCTGACGCAGAGGTTAGACCAGCAGGCCCAGCGCAGGCCTGGAGAAGCTGCAGAGGGGCTCAGGGGCTGCCCAAGTTCAGGCCCGCCCACATTCCTCCTTCGCAGGGCTCAGTGTGCAGCCGAGCTCTCCACAGCCCCACAGCCCGCCTTGGGTCTCTCTCAGCTGTCCTGGGCTGTGCTCCTGGGCTCAACCCCACCCTCCAGACCTGAGCCCCCTGGTCTCCGCAGCCTCATTTCTGAGCCCAAGACTTGTAGCACAGGGCGACCCAAGAAGGTAATTAGCATCAGCACCTCTGCCCCTCCCAGGCTGAGCACTAAGTGCCTGCAAGGAGAATCCCTTTCTGTGTCCCCGCCCCTGTCCTCACCCACCCACTCCTATCCTCCTGCTACACAGACTTAGAGAAACACACGCCCCACACCCACTCACCTCTTCTGCAAAACATACAAGGGGTGTTCCAAGCCTCTGAGCCTTCGTGCATGCTGTTCCCTCTGCCTCAATTACCCTTCCCCTCTGCGTGGCTGGAATAATTCCAACAGGTTCCTCAAGACCAGTTCAAAGGTGCTGTGATGCATTCCCTGACCCCCTGGGAGCCCGCACAGCACACACACTCCTCTGTCACTGGGTTTCTCACTCCCATTTGTGACAACCCCTCCCTAATCCCCACTAGACAGTGAGGGGAGGAGACCTCATGAATGCCTCTTCTCAGGAGGCCCGTAGGCTTGTACACAGCGGCGGGCGTCAGCGCCCGGGAGTTCCTCTTCCCTTCTTGGGTGAACGAGTGGGAAAGATGTCAGCCTCACAGAACACACAGACAGAGGGGGTGACAAAGAGGCCCAGTGACAGGAAGTGGTGGGTGAACAACCCACAGACAGAGAGGGCTGGGCCGGTGGGGGTCAGACAGAAGCTGCAGCCTTGTTGACAGGCCATGCCACCCCACTTCCTCATGAACCCAGGGGCGACCCCGTGGAAGGCAGGGGCCCTTCAAGACAGGGGAGACAACCAGCCCCAGTGGCACCCAAGACTCATCCCTCCCGGGTCTGCCCATGCCTACCCCAAGCCCCCTCCTGCTGGCATTGCTGGCGCCCAGGGCCCCCAGGTCTAGGGCTCCCCTGGAGGCCCAGCCCCTCCCCTGCCCTGCAGTCTGCTCGCCCTCACACCCTGCTTCTGGGACATGGCCCGAGTCCCCAGCTTTATGCGGACAGTCGGAGAAAGAAGCCAGGCAAGGAGGCGCCCGCTCCAGGGAGTGCTGGTATTGGACGGGGGGGTCGGGGGTGCACAGAACTTGTGGCCGGTCCTGAGGTGCGGGGTTTGTGTGGGCAGCTCCGCTCCACCCGTGCTGCCACCAGCCCACCCCCAGAGAAGGGAGATGCAGGGCCGCAGAGCTGGCGGGCGGGGCCCGGTCATCGCACGACACACGCTGTGGGATGCAGGGGCACGGCCCGGGCTGCCCGGCCCGGCGGGCACAGGCTGTGAGCCCATCTCCACGCCGGGCTCCCGGGTCCTCAGAGCACTAAGCTCGCCCAGCCCAGTATCCCCCAGTTAAAGCCCCTGAGCAGCCAGCCTGCACTGGGCTGGAAATAGGAAGCCCGGGGCCCCCCGAGAGCCCCGGGTGCACGTGGGTGTCTGTGTGGGAGAGACAGACAGGCAGCCCCTAGGAACGCACAACCTGGCGTCTGCACGCCTGCATCAACGTTCGCGTCTGCAAGTCTGGGAGTGTCTGGCACAGCCGGGGTGGCGGCTTAGGCGCGTCAGGGCACCGTGAGCAGCGAGTTGGCAGGTCTAAGCGGGTCTGGCTAGGAGTGCGTGTCCCCTTGTGTCCATCCGGTGACATCGGGTCCGCCTGGCCGGGGCTCACGTCCAGTGTCCCCGTGCGGGAGGCAGGCAGCCCCGGGGGGCGGGGCGGGGACCTCCCTGCAGGTGGCAGCGGCACCCGAGCCTTTGAGCACGTGCATAGCCCCGCGGGGGTGGCCGGCTCCCGGCGGGGTGGGCAGAGCGGGCCGGGGCCTATCATCTGGGCACGTACTCCCGGGGAAGCCCGGCCCAGTTGTGGTCACGCAGGGCCCGGTCCACCGTCCGGATGTAGCCGTTGATCAGGTCCTTCATCGCGGGCGTGAAGGGCTCGAGGTCGCGCGGGCGCCGGCCGCGCCGCCGGAAGCTGCCCTCTTTGTTGCTCTCCACGCAGAGCAGGCGCTCCTCGCTCACGGACACGTTGAGGAAGGCCACCATCTCCCGCAGCGTGGGCACCAGGCTGCGCCGCAGCTGTTCGTAGTGCACCACCAGCAGCCGCTTGCCGTACTTGAGCCAGTCCAGCACGTGCGAGGACCACCACGATGCGTAGCTGTTGACAAAGTCCGGCCACTCTGGGTGGGAGAGGAGGGGCGCCGTGTCAGGGCCCGGCCCCCGGTGGGGCTGCTGGCCTCCTGGGGGCCAGGATGCTCCATCGTCCACCACCCAGGGCCGACCTACCTGACCTCCCACGGAGGAAGACCCTCCTGGTGACCGCGTGTAGGGGAGGGTGACTATCAGGCTGGGCTCTGAAGAGCTGCAAGCCCGCCTGGGAGCTGTGACCTCAGGTCCACCTTCCCCCAGCGGTTTCCTTGGAAACACCAAGTCAAGACGAACGGGGACTGTGCGTTCCAAGAACTGGTTCTCTCTCTGGTGGACCTTGCCCTCTGGGACTGTCCCTGCATGGTGAGAGCCCAGGGTCTCGGGCCTATGGGACATAGTGGAGTTAAAGACAACCAAGGCAGGGCCTCTCTGTCGAGATGACCCTCGGTTCACCTGGATGTTGCACTGGCAGCTCTGCACATCCAGTCTGGGTAATGGGGGCCGAGCAGTGTGTGTGGGGGGCAGCTGCTGTGCCTCCTAGTCAGATGAAGACGCTGCGCAGGCCAGATTTCCTGTCCCAGGGCCTCCTACACAGCTACGTGAATGGGGTGCCTAATTGATGCTTCTTGTGTCTTGTGGGCGCGATCGCCGGTTTAACCAGTGACGTACAATGAGGCCACAGATGGGGCCGCTGCAATCTCTGGCAGGTGATCTGCTCCATGAGGTATTTTTTCAGCAAATTTAGAAATTCGGTGGGTCTTTTTTTTAAGTGGGGAGAAGGGTGCAAATGTTAGGAATCACCTCAACAAAAATAGCTTCCCTAATTGGGCTATTAAGACACCTCAAATGCTGTGGGAAGCGTCTGCTTTCTCTCATCTTCACAACGACCCTAGGAGATGGGACCTCCCCCCACCCCCACCCTTGTTTTTAAGGTGAGAAAACCGAGGCTCAGAAGACAAGGCCTGCAGCTTGCCTGGGGTCACTGGGCTGGTAAGAGACCCAGGAGGGATCAGAGCTCAGCCTGCCTGTGTCCTCAAGGGGAGTCAGCAGGAAGGCAGGGATGGCTGACAGGGGCTGCTCTAGCGGGAGGG
>RJWK010031249.1:0-24318 GCA_004363435.1 Platanista minor | reverse complement strand
CCGTCCCTGGATCCCGGGACCCTGGCGTTGGCGGGCTGCCCAGGCTCCGGGAGGGGAGGTGGGGAGAGTATCCCGTGCTCGCACACAGGCTTCTTGGTGGCGGCAGCAGCAGCCGTAGTGCCTCAGGCCCGTCTCTGGGGTCCGCTCTGTTAGCCGCGGCTCACGCCCGTCTCTGGAGCTCCTTTAAGCAGCGCTTTTAATCCCCTCTCCTCGCGCACCAGGAAACAAAGAGGGAAGAAAAAGTCTCTTGCCTCCTCGGCAGGTCCAGACTTTTTCCCGGACTCCCTGCCGGCTAGCCGTGGCGCACTAACCCCCTGCAGGCTGTGTTCACGCTGCCAACCGAATTTAACAATTTGTACCCTAATTTTAAAAGTAAGGTAAGCAATTTTGTATAAAATTTACACTGATATATTTTTCCTTGACATTCTTACACATATTTATAGAATTTTAACTAGGAATTCTATTCCAAAAACTGTTTATTCCAGATGTAATAATAGACTGACCTAAGCTAGTTCTTTGGTTGGGCTCTAATTTTTATTGAGTGAATCAAAGAATTACACCAATCATAGATAATACTAAAGAAAAAGGTAACATTCTTTAAGTGGATACATTGGTTAAGCTACCCATAAAATGCTTAAGTATTTTAATGAGGTTAAGAAGAAAAGTGAAAGTTTAAGTTCAGTTCAACATGCATCTAACACTGTAGGTTTGGTTCACTGGTGATTATGTTACAGAACCAGGTTCATCTTGCCTGAGGCACAGCAAGCCAAAAAACGCTGAGACATTGAGGTTTACAGCAGAGAGGATTTATTTGCAAGACAGCTAAGTGAGGACACCAGAGAACCAATCTCACAGCTGCCTCCCCGAAGGCAAAGAGCTGGGGCATTCATGGGATAACGGATAAAGCGGCAGGGTGGTCTGAGGCATGGGGAGCACAGGGAGCGCTGATTGGGAAAAGGCGCAGTAATTGTCCTTCTGCGCAGGTGTAACTAAGCTACGGCTTCTGCACATTCCAAAGGTCATGGAGCAACACAGTGCATACCCAGCTGGAGGGTTCGTGGTCCTCTCCAGTCTTAACCGGCTCAGCTCGAACTAGACTACAAGTTCCTAGAAAACAACTCAGGTAAACATTTTATTGTTTAGACTGCGTGCTGCTTGGAGTACTTGCAAGTCTTAAAGTGAGCTTGATTATTGAAGGTAGGTGAAATGGATTTAACCCACGGTTTCATTTGGGGTACATAGACGAGTGAGAAAGAATATCTATTCTCAAAAAACGTTTACTCCCACAGCAAAAAATGTGATGATGGTAAAATCTAACTTCTTAAGCATGTAGAGTGTGGCATACGTCCTAGAAAAAGAAACAGGACACTAAGGGAATTCCAAAGGTGATATGTATTTTCCAATTAGTCTTTTAGGAGGGAAGAGGTGTCTGAAATGAGTGAAAGAATCAACAGAGAGTATTAAGCTTTTTTGAAAATAGTGGTTCAGTTTCCTTTCAACCCTTTTGGGGAAACTAAGACCTATTTGCATGATAGAAAGACATGGAATATAATTAAAATTATCTTTTGGAGTGGTATTTTTGGCATTCCATTTTTAGGGTGTTAATATTGTAAAATGAGAAATAGAGACTCATTTATGATTCCAGTAACTCAGAGCAGAGGGCATATTAGGAGGCTGAACTCAGACTGTGAATCACATTTTGTTACCCTTAGCCCAGTTTTCTTGAAGGAGAGGCACTGATTTTCAAGTTTGATTGTTTAAAATTCCTTGTCATGTCTTTATTCAAAACACCCACATCCAAAGGGTGGTGTAAAGGTGAGATAAAATAGAAAAAGCAATGTGTACCAATTCCACATCTATCGATGACCATATTTCATTTAAGGAGCTATCAGAAATATGAATGAATACCTCCTCCAGAAAACAAGGTTATTTTCCACACTGCCTGAAAACTTCCTTCCCACCCACCCCCGACTTTATTGAGGAATATAATTTATGTATTAAAGTATACCACACGATGATTTGACATACATATGTATTGTGGAATGATTTCCAAGATCAAGATAAATAATACATCCATCACCTCACATACTTAGCTCTCTTTTTTTGTGTGTATGGTGAGAATGGTTAAGCCCTACTCTCAGCAACTTTAAACTTATAATACCTTATTATTCACTGTAGTCATCATGCTATACATTAGATCCTCAGAACTTTTTTAAAAAATATAATTCAAGATAGTATCAAAAAATCTTTACCTTTTCCCAAATTCATGTACAATGTATAAGTACATAGTAGAAACAAATTTAAATATAATATTAAAACTACATTTTAAAAAGTCACTAAATAGATTCAGTTATAATCACAATAATTTCTTAAAAGATTGTTTTAACAGAACTTCTTTTTATAACTATCCTTTGACCTACATCTCCCCACTTCCCCGTCTCCCCAGCCCCTGGCAACCACCATTTTATTCTCTGTTTCTATGAAACTGGCTTTTAAAAAAAAAAATATTTCACATATAAGTGATGGAATGCAGTATTTGTGTTTCTCTGTTTGGCTTATTTCACTTAACATAATGCCCTCCAGGTTCATCCACATTGTCACAAATGGCAGGGTTTCCTTCTTTATATGGATGAATAATATTCCTTTATTTATTTGTTTATTACATATATATCACATTTATCCATCAGTCGAAAGACATTTAGGTTTTTCTATATCTTGGCTATTATGAAGAATGCTGCAATAATGGGAGTGCAGAGAACATACAATGGGGAAAAGATAGTCTCTTCAATGTGAAATGGAGCAGGACCCTAGGGTCCTTGCCCGCCATGTCCTCCGCCTGCCTTTTGTCTGTGGAAAAACTTTAGCCAAAGGGTAAGTTTCGTCAGAGAAGTGAGAAAATGCAGAAACAAAGGAAAACAGTCCAACAAGACTAAATATTAATAGTTTAGTCATTAAGCATAGTTAAAGACCTTTAGTTCCTTCTCAAGGGCTATAGATGATACTCTGAGCTATATCCTGTGGGCTGTCTTGTAGAGACTGAAACCCCCACCAGGTGGAAGAAATTAACTACATGATGACCAGGCAATAGCTATGACATAAGCTGCCACAACTCCAAAAATTGGCCTCAAGGAAATGGGAACAAACTGACCCTGGAACTAGAGATTAACTGTACTTAATCGAGATGATACTGGTCAGACCACCGATGACCAACTTCTAGATGACTGTCAGAGCTGACTGTGCTGTTTCTGCATGTAGCCCCCTCCCTCAGCCTATAAAAGCTCTTGCCCACTGGTTGTGGTGGGGGGAGGGGAGTCGGCCTTTAGACAGGCGTCTACCCTCCCACCCACACTGCCCCCTCTACCCCATTCCCGCCATCCAAAATAAAGCAAATTTTCCTTTCCACTAACCTTGCCTCTTTATTGGCTTTTGAGTGGTGAGCAGCTGGACCCCACTTTCAGTTACAAATACATGGTGTTGGGAAAACTGGATAGCCACATGCCAAAGAATGAAACTGGACCCCTAATCTTAGTTCACAGAAATTAACTTGAAATGGATTAAGAACTTAAGTGTAAGACCTGAAACTGAAAACTTCTAGAAAAGAACATAGGAAAAAATTTCCTTGACATTGATCTTAGCAATGATTTATTGGATAAGACCCTGAAAGAACAGGCAACAAAAGCTAAAATAAACAAATGGGAGTACATCAAACTAAAGAGCTTCTGCAAAGCCAAGGAAGTAATCAATAAATTGAAAAAGCAATCTACAGAATAAGAGAAAATATTTGCAAACCATCTATCTATTAACCATCTAAGGAGTTAATAATCCAAAATATAAAGAACTCATACCACTAATAGAAAAAGAGCAAATAATCCAATTAAAAAATAGGCAAAGAACTACAGTAGACATTTTTCCAAAGAAGACCTACACTGGTGAATAGGTACATGAAAAGGCGCTCAACATCACTAATCATTAGAAAAATGCAAATCAAACCTTCACACCTGTTAGGACGGCTATTATAAAAAAGACAGATAACAAATGTTGGCGAGGATGTAGAGTAAAGGAAACCCTTATACACTTTTGGTGAGAATGTAAGTTGGTACATTATGGAGAACAATAAGGCTGTTTCTCAAAAAATGTAAAATAGAACTAGAACTACCATATGACCCAGCAATCCCACTTCTGGGAATATATATCCACAGGCGATGAAATCAGTATGTTGAAGAGATATCTGTGCTCCCGTGTTCATGACAACTTCTTTTTTAAAAAGGTTTGACTATATTTGATTATCTCTTTCTGTCAATTTTGCTGAACTTTTTCACAGTACAATAAAAAACCAACTCAGCAAGGGTGTGCTAACTCAAAAGAAAATAATTTATAAATGCAGCCACTTGCAAATTCGTTGCCTGCAACAGTTGCCTACCAGATGGGTTGGGATCTAATGGAACAGATGAATTTGGTACAAGAGAGAAAGGTGTGACAGGAAGAATTAAAATATTCAAATAACTAGAAGAAAAAGTCTAACTGAGATGTACACTAGGAGAGAAAGGGAGGTCAAAGAATTCAAGTGTAGAGAACAAGGACAATTGGTCCATCTATTCAGCATGGTAGTTATATGGAGAAGCAATTTCCCCTTAAAAATAGAGATGTTGGGCTTCCCTTGTGGCACAGTGGTAGAGAGTCCGCCTGCCGATGTAGGGGACACGGGTTCGTGGCCCGGTCCGGGAAGATCCCACATGCCACGGAGCGGCTGGACCCGTGAGCCATGGCCGCTGAGCCTGCGCGTCCGGAGCCTGTGCTCCACGGCGGGAGAGGCCACAGCAGTGAGAGGCCCGCGTACCGCAAAAAAAAAAAAAAAAAAAAAAAAAAAAAAAAAAAAAAGAGATGTTAATTGAATCTGACTTGGAAGATCCTGCTTAAAATCAGGACCAGAATATGAGGTAGGAATTCCTTTGAACTAAGTTGGATAAAAGTGCTTTTGAGAATGCAGGAAAATTTCTTTTCAAAGGTATGAAGCAGACTAGTAACTTCACACTTCTGCTATATGATATCCAGCAGAATGTTTACACCTTTGGACGGGGTGTTATGGTTATTGTAAGTTTTAAGGTATTTTACACTGTTGGAACAAGTATTTCTCTTTATACAGGAGAATCTCAACTGAAGAGTGAGGTCATTTATTACCTCAACCACCATGATACCACCAACAGAAAAAAAGTTGGAATTATTATTTGTGGGGCCCCTAATGAAAGTGTTCCCATTTCTCACTTCATGTTGGACATAAAAGGAAAAAACTGTCCAAGAAGACGGCTTCCATGTTGCTGATATGTAAGAAGAAACCATTTATATGGAGGTAGCTTAGGACCAGGGAAGCAAAAATCCAGGCCAAGGTCTCCACAAAGTTAAGGAAGAAATTAAATTTCAAGTTAAGTTTGAATCAGAACTCACAGAGGCAGCTCTAACTGACACAATTCTTGCAACAGTAGAGAGTCAGACTAAAGAGGATACGGTGCTTTCTGTTGAACAAAGAAGTCACCCAATATTTGTATGGAGAAATTTAATTACTTGAGACTAGTTGCTCCATGTTTTCTGTTATTAACTTGAGTGGTTAAATCCTTACAAGCCATGTAATTAAAAGATTATAAATTAGTTCTCTTGGAAATCTTTGCTTTAATTTAATAAAAATTAAACATAGGGAGAGGAATTGTAAGCATAATAACAGTGAACACAGAGTGTGTATAGAGTTTTATCTTGCTAGAGACAGCTCCAAGCAGATAGCGTGAACAGTGCCCTTTGTCTGTGATTATAGCAAGTAAACATTATACAATCTCGTCTTCTTTATCACACTGAGAAGGACAATTTCAGCATAGCATTTAACATTTTTCAAGAACTTAGAGCCATAAGATTATTTCTATTTTTACAAGGCTTTATATCAAATACAATATTACCTTACGATTTTATAATGACATTTGGTCAAAGTTTATAGCTTATAATTTCTGATGGCTCACTGCAGTTGTCTAGGTTATTAAATAGATGTGAAATGGGACAAATCTTGACAGTGCTGGGAATCATTTAGATAGGGAGAAGATTAAAATTTTGTATTTTGTAAAGTGGAACATTTAAAATTCCTTATATGTTTTTAATCCTACTTTATTCTTCCTAGTATTTAGTAAAGGCTTATAGACGCTTTTATAATGTAAATACCTTTCTAATCAATCTTTAAACATTTTATATCAATATTAAAAACCAAGTACTACAACAGGGCTTATTCTGAAAATATGTAGAAAATTTCCTTCATCACTTCTCCCTAGCCTACATTTGACTCCCAATATAACTTTTCTCGAAGTAATTTCTTTCTTTTTTTTTTTTTTTTTTTTTTTGTGGTACGCGGGCCTCTCACTGTTGTGGCCTCTCCCGTTGCGGAGCACAGGCTCCGGATGCGCAGGCTCAGCGGCCATGGCTCACGGGCCCAGCCGCTCCGCGGCATGTGGGATCTTCCCAGACCGGGGCACGAACCCACGTCCCCTGCATCGGCAGGCGGACTCTCAACCACTGCGCCACCAGGGAAGCCCCCCTTACTTTTCTTTTACTTTGATCCATGGGAGATAATCATGAGCTTAAATATTGTTTAAAAAATTTAAGAAGAAAGTCTCACATGCCAAATAACAGTTTGTTTCTGATTTGTATTTTTACAATTCTGTTGGATCATTGGGAAAAAACAGTTGTTTTTCAGTGTTAATTATCTTGCTATTTATGGGAAGGAAACTGTATCTTAAAATAATGAGGCCAAATGATTCTTTAATTTAGAAGAAGCATGTCAGAATTTTTTTTTCTTTAAAAGAAGAAAGCTTCCCTTTGCAGTCTCCTGTGATTACTGATTTACATCAAAGCTTTGCTGACAATTCAGCATTTTCAGTCTGTTCTTTGGACTGAGTGGAAATGTCAGGTAGTTTAGTTTAGATTATTCACTACAAGGCATAGGAGATGACTTTTATTTAGGCTGAAAAGAGCTGCAAATTAGTACTATCCCGGAACCTTTCTGGAATGCCACTTTCATTTGAAATCCACAAGCCTAAATCATATGACAAAAAATTTGAAACCTTTAAAGGAAGAGCGGACAATTTATTTTATTTGGGATATATGTATCTTCAAGTGCAGTGTTAATTACATTGAACTTGCAGAAGGTGATTTATTGCCTTTAGTAGAATTTATCCTTTTAAAAATTAATTTTAAGGCGTTTTGAAGATTTCAGCTTTATCTTTTCAGTTGGTTAGGACACTTAAATGCTCCTTAGTAAACTTTAGTCCTCTGGATGACAGGAAATATCCAGTCTAATGTAATCAAGTCTATGTTTACATAGCAATAAATCTCCATTTTAAATTTTGCTAACGGCATGGTACTGTAAAGGGTAAAGTAATGCTGAGATGAAAAAGCTTTGATGTATTTAATATATGAAAATGACTTTGCTATTAAGACTAAGTTATCTCAAATCAACTATAGGCTTCCAAGTTTTAAACATATTATTATTTTAGATAAATACACATATTCCTTAAAATTGTGCTCAGATAATTAACTTTATTAGTATCATGCTTTTCTATATGATGAAAAGTAGGTTTTAATTTATTCTTAGCCAAAATATTTATAGATTCTAAATTTGTGGGGGGTGCCACCCATGATATTTTATTATATTTAACAAATTACTCAGAAGCCACAATTTGCTGGAAAACTAGGAAAAAAATTATAAAATTTAGAGAAGAAAATAAATTATCCCTTATCACTACCCAGACACAATTTCTGTTAACATTTTGGTGTACATACTTCTAGTATTTTAGTGCTGATATAGATATATATTTACAAAATTGGTGTCACGTTCCAGATATTCACAAGAAAAGTATAGGCACACGTACACACACACAGAGTTTTTAAACATTTATTTTCCTACTCGTATTAGTTTGCTAGGGCTGCCATAACTAAACACCACAGCTTAAGTGGCTTAAACAACAGAAATTTATTTTCCCACAATTCTCGAGTCTACGAGTCCAAGATCAAGGTGTCAGCAGGGTTGGCCTTGTAGATAGCTGTCCTCTCCTTGCTTCTGTACATGCTCTTCCCTCTGTACGTGTCTGTGTCCAAATTTGCTCTTCTTATAAAAACATCAGTCGTATTGGATTAGGACTCACCCTAAAGGCTTCATTTTAACTTTACCTCTTTAAAGATCCTATCTCAAAATATAGTCACGATCTGGGGTTCTGGGGATAAAGACTTAAGGATATGAATTTGGAGGGAACACCATTCATCCCATAAACCTACTTAAAATTATACTATTTACATTTGCCCATGTCATTAAATATCCTAGTGTTGTACAATCCAAATGTATGGAAATCCATAATAGATTTTTTATTCCCCAATTTCACATTTGAATTATCTTTAGTTTCTACAAATATAAATAAACATCTCTGTCTTAAATCTTTGCCCATATCTCTAACTATTTTCTCAGATAAATCCATACAAGTAAAATGACCAGCGGAATGGTAGCTATTGCTTTGGCTTCTGATATGTATTTCTACACTGCTCTCCAGAAGTGGCATCAAGGCATACATCAGGCAGCAGTGCCTAAAAGGGCCTCTTCGCGATTAACTTTGGTATCACTAAAGGGCAATATCATTTTTATTTCATTCTTAACAGTTTCATCAGGGGAGAAAGGAGTCTTACTGTTTTTGCTTTCATTACTTTTGTTAGTAATGTAGACTCTTCATATATTTATTGGTAATTTGCTTTTATACTTTTATAAATGCCTTGACAATGATTTTTTTGGATATGACATCAAAAGCATAAGCAACAAAAGGAAAAATAAATAAGTGAGATTGTTTCAAACTAAAAAGTTTCTGCTAAAGAAATAATCAACAAAATGAAAAGTCAACCAGCAGAATAGGAGAAAATATTTGCAACCATCCATCTGACAAAGGGTTAATATGCAAAATATTAAAAAAACCTCATAGTACTCAATAGCAAAATAAATAAACAATCCAATTTTAAAACAAATTGGCATAAAAACTGAATTGACACTTCCCAAAGTAGACATACAAATGGTCAACAGGTGCATGAAAAGATGCTCAGCATCAGGGAAATGCAGATCAAAACAATGAGATATCTCTCACATCTGTTACAATGGCTACAGTCAAAAGGAGAAGAGATAAGTGTCAGAGAGGATGTGGAGAAAAACGAACTCTTGTACACTGTTGGTAGGAATGTAAGTTGGTACAGCTATTATAGTAAAAGTATGGAGTTTCCTCAAAAAATTAAAAATATAACTACCATATGATTCAGCAATCACACATCTGGGTATATATCCAAAATAATTGAAATCTGGTTCTCAGAAATATGTTTGTGTTTCCATATCCATTGCACCATTATTCACAATAGCCAAGAAGTGGAAACTAGTTACATTTCCATTGATGGAAAAATGGATAAACAAAAGGTGGTATATACATACAAAGTAATATTATTCAGCTATAAAAAAGAAGGAAATCCTTTCAGATGCTATAAAATGGATGAACCTTGAGGACAGTATGTTAATTGAAATAAGCTTATCAAAGAAGGACAAAAACTGCATGATTCCACTTTTACAAAGTATCTAAAGTAGTCAAACTCATAGAAACAGGAAGTAGAATGGTGGTTGTCAGGGGCTCAAGGAGGGAGTAAGGGGGAGTTGGTGTTCAATGGGTACAGAGTTCCACTCATGCAAGAGAAAAAATTCTAGAGATCTGCTGTACAACATTGTGCTTGTAGTTAACAATACTGTACTCCTAACTTAAAAATGGGTTTAGATAGTAGGTCTTATGTTATCTTTTTTACCACATTAAAAACAGAAGCAAAGGAAAAATGTATACTTTGACAAAAACTGGGGGAATTTGTTGCCAGTGGACCAGCTTTGCAAGGAATGTTAAAAGACGTTTTTCAAAGAGACCATAAATGATATATGTCAGAAATTCAGATCTACATAAAGAAAGAAAGAATGTTAGCTAAGGAATAAATGAAGGCAAAGTAAAATGTATTGTTTTGTTTGTTTTTCTCAATTGATTTAATAGATAACCATTTGTTTAAAGTAATAATACCAACAATGTATTGGGTAATTATAACAAATGGATAAATAAAATGCATGACAGTGGTGCTATAAGAAATGGGAGAGAGGAATTGGGAATACTGTCTTATATGGTATCTGCACTACCCAAGGAGTGATATAGTGTTATTTGAAAGTGGACTTAGATTAGTTTTAAATATATGTTGCAAATTTTAGGAAAACAACTAAACAAATAAGAAAAAAGTATAATTGATATGCTGGGAGAAAAGAGAAAATGGAATCAGATAAAATGCTCAGTTAACCAGAGAAAGCAGAAAAAGAGGCGATGATAAAAGAGAAGCAAAATAAAAGTGCTGTGAATAGAAAACATTTACAAATATGGTATTAATCAAACTACATAAATAATAACTTTAGAAGTAAATGTCCTAAGTCCAGCAATTAAAATAGAGTGTCAGGGGCCTCCTTGCTGGCACAGAGGTTAAGAATCTGCCTGCCAATGCAGGGGACACAGGTTTGATCCGTGGTCCAGGAAGATCCCACATGCTGCGGAGCAATTAAGCCCGTGTGCCACAACTACTGAAGCCTGTGCACCTAGAGCCCGTGCTCCACAACAAAGTGAAGCCACTGCAATGGGAAGCCTGCGCACCGCAACAAAGAGTAGCCCCTACTCGCTGCAACTAGAGAAAGTCTGCGAGCAGCAAAGAAGACACAATGCAGCCAAAAATTTTAAAAAATAATAATAAATAAAATAAAATTTAAAAATAAATAAATAAAATAGAGTGTCAGAGTGGGTAAAAGAAAATAAGGCTTAACTTTACGTTGTCTATAAGAGACCCACTTTAAATATAAAGACAGATAAAAATTAAAAGTATGGAGAAAGAGATATCATGCTAATACTAATCAAAAAAAGTTGGAGTGTCTGCATTAATTTCAGACAAAGCAGACTTCAGAGCAAGGAAAATTATTACTCCTGAAGAGGGGCATTACATAATGATAAAGGGGTCAGTTTTCCAAGATGATATACAAATCCTTAACTTGTATTCACATAACAGTAGAATATCAAATATGTGAGAAAAACTGCTCAAACTGCAAGGAAAAATAACAAATCCTAACTTATTCTATGAGGCCACCCTCACGCTAATACTAAAACCAAATAAAGACAAAACAAAAAAGGAAAATAACAGACCAACATCGTTCATGATATTAGATGCAAAAATCCTCAAAAAATATTAGCAAATTGAATCCAACAGTGTATAAAATGAATCATATATCATGACCAAGGGTATTTATTTCAGGTTGGCAAGCCTGTTTCAACATTAGAAAATCAATTACTGGAATTCATTGCCTTAACAGGTTAAGGAGGAAAAATGTAATGATATAAGAATAGCAAACTAAGCAATAGATGATAACTTCCTCAACTTGATAAAGAACATCGACAAAAATCTACAGCTAATATCAGACATAATAGTGAGAAACTAGACACTTTCCCCTAAGATGAGGAACAAGGCAAGTATATCCTTTCTTGTCACTCCTACTCAACATTGTATTGGAAGTCTTAGCTAATGTAATAAGACAATAAATGGAAACAAAATCTATGCAGATAGGGAAGGAAGAAATAAAATTGGCTTTGTTTGCAGATAGCATGATTGTCTGTAGAGAAAATCCCGAAGAATTGACCAAAAACTCTTAGAACTAATAAGTGACTATAGCAAGGTTGCAGATACAAGTTTAATATACAAAATTCAATTACTTTCCTATGTACCAGCAATTAACAATTGAATTGGAAATTAAAAACATAATGCCATCATATTTGCACCAAAACCCTCTTAAATGCTTAGGTATACATTTATCAAAATATGTATAAGATCTGAGGAAAACTACCAAACTCTGATAGAAAAATTAAAGAAGATCTAAATAAATGCAGAGATATTCCATGTTTATGGATATGAAGACTCAATGTTGTTAAAATGATCAGTCCTTCCCAACTTGATCTGTAGATTTAATTCAGTCTCAGTCAAAATCCCACCAAGTTATTTTGTAGGTATCGACAAATTGATTCTAATGTTTATACAGAAATGCAAAAGACCCAGAATAGCTAACATGATACTGAAGAACAGTTGGAAGACTGACACTACCTGAGTTCAAGACTTACTATAAAGCTACAATAATTATGACAGTGTGGTACTGGCAAAAGAATACACAAATAGATCAGTAGAACAGAACTGAGAACCCTGAAACAGATCTCCACAAAAATAGTGTACTGATTGTTAGCAAAAGAGCAAAGGCAATTCAATGGACAGAGGATAGTCTTTCAACAAATGGTATTGGAACAATTGGATATCTATATTAGAAAAAAAGGATCTATACACAAACCTTATGCCTTTCACAAAAATTAACTCTAAGTGGATCATAGACCTAAATGTTAAATGCAAACTACAAAACTTCTATAAAAAAATATAGGAAAACATCTAGGTGACCTTGTGTTTGGCTATAATTCTTTAGAAATAACATCAAAAGCATGACCCATTAAATAAATAAAATTGATAAATTGGAATTTATTGAAGTTAAAAATATCTCTGTGAAAGATACTGTTAAGACAATGAAAAGACAAGCCATAGGCTGGGAGAAAATATTTGTAAAACTCATACCAGATAAATAATTTGTATCCAAAAGATTCAAAGAACTCTTAACAAGAAAACAAGTAGCCCAATTTAAAACATGGGCAAAAGATCTTAACAGACATCTCACCAAGGAAGATATACAGATGGCACATAAGCATATGAAAGGAAGCTCAATATCATTTGTCACTAGAGAATTGCAAATTAAAACACCAATGGGGGCTTCCCTGGTGGCGCAGTGGTTGAGAGTCCTCCTGCCGATGCAGGGTACACGGGTTCGTGCCCCGGTCTGGGAGGATCCCACATGCCGCAGAGCGGCTGGGCCCGTGAGCCATGGCCGCTGAGCCTGCGCGTCCGGAGCCTGTGCTCCGCAATGGGAGAGGCCACGGCAGTGAGAGGCCCGTGTACTGCAAACAAACAAACAAACAAACAAAAAACACCAATGGGATGCCAGTACGTCTATTAAAATGGCTTAGATCTAAACAACCGACAATACCAAATGCTGGCAAGGATGTTGAGCTACAGGAATTCTCATTCGGTGCTGGTGGGAATGCAAAATGGTACAGCTGCTTTGGAAAACATTTGGGCAATTTCTTACAAGGTGAAACATGCAACAATATGATCCAGCAGTCATGTTCCTAGGTATTTACCGAACTGAGATGAAAACTCATGTCCACACAAAAACCTGCATATGAATGTTTATAGTGACTTTATTCATAATTGCAAAATACTGGAAGGAACTAAGATGTCCTTCAGTAGGTGAATGAATGAACAAACTGTGGTACATACATACTGTGGAATATTATTCAGTGCTTAAAAGAAAAACTGTCAAGCCATGAAAGATTGCTAAGTGAAAGAAGCCAATCCAAAAGGCTATATACTGTATGATTCCAACTATATGCCATTGTGGAAAAGGCAAAACTATAGAGACAGTAAAGAAAAAAAAATCAGTGATTGCCAGGCAGGGAGAGGGAAGAAAAGATGAATAGGAATAGGTAAAGCACAGGGCATTTTATTCCATATGATGCTGTAATGGTGGTTACATGACATGCATTTGTCAGAAACCCATAGACCGGCACAAAACAAAGAGTGAATCTCAGTGTAAACTAAGGACTGCAGTTACTAATAACATATGAATATTATTGGTTCATTAACTGTAACAAATATACCACACTAATGCAAGATATTGATAATAGTTGATAGTGTGATGGGGGAAACTCTCTGTACTGTCATTCAGTTTTTTTATAACTTTAAAACAGTTCTAAGAATAAGTACATTAATTAAAAAATCAAGAAGTCATTGAGCTGTAAATTTACACTTACATTTGTTTGTTTTACTCTGTAATTTGTGCTTCAAGATAATGTAAAATTAACAATACACAAAAAAATTACAAAACACGAAAACACAATCAAAACATCTTGATTGAAACTCCTTTAGTAAAAGAAAAAAATTGCTTGAACCCAATATTGTAAAAAGTTGGGAATTCTAAAATATAGAATTATCATTGGACAATAAAGCAAGGGCTGGAAAGCCCCAGGTCCTGAACCAGAAGGTTTAATATGTGCATATTGTGATATCCCTTTTTATAATTATTATTTAGGATTGTTATTCAAGAAAGACATGTACCAAATATTGCCAGACTATTCAGTGTCATCATGTAACATCAGAAATGCCCACTTCAGCTAAACTCTGTAAATTTATAGATGGTGTACTTTTAGGATAATCTTCTTAAGTTTTATTTGTTGTTTCCTGAAATTTTTTTTATATAACCCTCAATTGCAAGGGGAATTAGAAACCTATATCTTTTTTTTTTTTTTTTCCCCCTATTTCCAAATGTCTGATGCCAATGGCAAGACACAGTAGTAGTGGGCTTCATGGGTGTTTGCCTGAAAGCTCAAAGTGTTAGCTAATCTGCTGGGTTATACTATTCCTTGGATTTCCTTTTGAAGGAAAAGATTAAACAAAACCACTGCTTTAATTAAGAGCAGACATAGAAGCAGGATTCAATGAGAATATGTGTGGTATGTATATGCACAGAGTTAAGTAAAAGTTTCATCAGAAAATGCAAATAAAGGTGTTTTTAGGCATAGAAGTGGAACTAGGGAATATATCTAAACAGCAGCAGTTCTAGAAAGTGCTTTTCTAGCTCCCTTGGTACTGGACTTTATAAAACTCATACAATCATGATGCTGAGAGAACCCCCAACTGGATCAGAGTACGTGTCTGCTCCTACTTTTCATCTAGTCAGCCCAAATGAATGATTTTGTTCTGACAAGGGTTTTTCTCACAAGGGTCCTACAGACCTAGAATATATAAATACCAATGCTTTTAAATAGCTCGGCCAGCTTACATACACAGAAAAGATGATATTATTAGAGTATTTATATAGATTAAAATGTCAACATTTTGAACTGCAATTAAGATTGTTTCAGCATTTCTTTTGTCAAGCTTTATTTTCAGGGGTTCAGAATTCAACATAATAATCATTCCCTGTATCAAAAACTTGGCTCACAAATTCACAGGATCCAAGGGTTTTAGTTTAATTTTAAAATAAAGCAAATTTGAAGTTTTAGAGTAACTGCCACAATGTAGCTCTCTTACTTTGGCATGTTTTTGCCAAGAAAAAAAATAAAAGAAGCTTTTGATATTATTTTTCAGCCTAGTAGCTATTAACAGCGGATTCCTTTTTCTTTAGTATATGTAATTAACTAAGCATCTTGGCCTTTTAAATTGCAATAATTTGTGCAGATATTTTCATGAATTGCAGATTTTTAAAAACTGCAGTGTAAAATTATTTATTACTCCAAAAAAAATCTATGCATCAAATATGCATGGGTCAAAGGACCAGAGATATTTAATCTAAAGGACAACTGTTTTCCAAGGAACTTCAGATTCATCAGGCAGTGGACTTGCTCTGTACGGACACAGCTGGGAAGTGTGATTTAAAGCCAGGCGAAAACAGTTAAAACAGCAGAGGGAAAATATTCTTATAAGTAAATTTGTCCAGAGAGGTTTACCTTAGTAAGTAGTGAGTTCTGTGTCCTTAATTGTTTTATTAGAATGGTCTAAAAGATCTCTTCCCAGAGATGTTGGGAAGAAGACATTGGTGGTAGGTGAGATTCCCTCAAACTTTGAGATTCTAAGAGTTTAAACCATGCTTCATATTTCTGTGGAGCATATATTGTCCCCCAAAATATGAGCCAGCCATTACTTTCAACCAGTTTCTTTTGACCAGTTTCCACTTGTCTATGATGGGCTGGAGGATGGGAAGGGAGCTTTCAAGCTATCTTTGGGGTATGAACTATCTGGACTAAAATGATGGGATATACTGGTAGCGTTAATATCTAAAATTGGAATTGCTTTGTGTAAGGGGCATAGGATAATTTATTTTTGAAACATATTGATATATTGCTTTTAAAGGCTCACACTAATTCATATCCCCATAGTGCATGAGTCCTTATTTCCACACAGTTTTCCAACACTAAGCATTATTACATTTTAAACCTTTTAAAGTGATCCTTACTATTTTTTAAATTGAGGTGAAATTCACGTAACATAAATTTGATCATTTTAAAGTGAACAATTCAGTGGCATTTTACTACATTTGCAGTGTTGCACAACTACCTTCTCTATCTAATTTCAAAATATTTTCATCATCCCAAAAGGAACCCCATACCCATTAAGCAGTTGCTCCCCATTCCCTACAGCCCCTGGCAACCATCAATTTGCTTTCTGTCTCTATAGATTTATCTATTCTGGATATTTCTTACCAGTGGAAATACAATATGTGACTTTTCTTCATACAATATGTGACATTTTCTGTCTGGCTTCTTTCACTTAGAATCGTGTTTTCTAGGTTCATCCACATAGTATTATGTATTAGTACTTCATTCCTTTTTAAGCCTGGAATATGGATGTATACTTTGTATGTCTTTCAAAAGGTGCGTGTTTTAAGAATCATTTTAATGTTGCCCCTTTTGGTACTTCATTATATAATCGTTTCAGATAAATATAAATAATCATCTTTAGATGCCTTAAAAAATAAGCATGACTTTGACTTTATGATAGCCGCCATACTAAAGTGTAACCTTATGAGATCAGGCTTCTTTTTATCAACCTCATTAACAGCTTTCAATTTTATTTCTATGTTATTATTCCAATCACCTATGAAATTCAGTTTTGCACCAGGATATTTGTGCCTGTAATGTCTAATCTTCGGTGGGTCAACAATTTATCTGGCATCCAAACAGAGTGTATTATCTAGTTTTATGGTCCTCCTGGGAAGCTGCAAGAACTAACAAAGCATCCCCAAGATTCCCAGCACATTGGGTTAAGAACAGAAGGCTAAACCTGAACTTGATTAGTCATCTTTCGCTACTCTCAATAGGTTACTAATTCTCACCGTTATCACCCAGAGTCTCACACTTTTTCTAATCTGATCCAGTCCCCCCATACCATTCCTGCCCCAAAATTATTATGGTTACTCTGGGTCCCTAGATCTCTAATGAGCAAACTCCATTATATCCTCTTCAACTCTGACTTAAACTGAAATCTGGCTGTCTTTCCCATACTACTTCTTCCATAAAACTGGTTTTAGTTTGTGTTATTTGTTTCTCTCTCAGCTGAGTTACCTCACACCTAAGAAATGAAGTAAACATTCCCCCTTGCTCCAAATTACTGTTTGCGCTCATTTTTTTTCTTCCTTTGTAACCACAGATCTAATAATGCAGCCCACACTATTAGGTTACACCTGCCTTCCTTGCCTTCATCTACTTCACTAGCAGTCAACCCCCAACCCCGGCCCCCTGCCCCCCCTCCTTGCCTCCATACAATGAAGATTTAGCTCCTGGTTCTCTCTGTTTCTCCACTGATATCACTACTGTGGATGATTTCAACATGCAAGTGGATGTGATAGCCATGGAGATGTGCCACTCACATTCCCTTTTAAGAAATAACATACAGTTCAATTGTGAGGAATGCGGGTAGCTGACAACCTCCCACTGCAGCACCTCTAGAATCTGCTGTAGTATGTAACTTAAGGCCATATTCTTCCAGGGAAGTCCTCAGACAGTCACTAAGCATGGGGAGGGTACCAGGTCCTTGCCCTTTCTGACCGTTGCCAAGCTCCTCTAATGATCGATCTTTGTTCCGGAGCTAACATTAGGTTAGCCAAAACAGTTTCAGATCTGCATCGCAGTGGGTTCTCTGTGCTGTATGCTCCCTTCCCTCTTTCCTTTCAGAGGCGTTAGATATGCTTCACGGTCTGAAGGCTTTCCCTGCCCAACCCTATTTTCTCTTTTACAGGAACTGTCCTCCCCAGTAACCCACTTGGACTCCTAACTATGTCAGTGTGTTCTTGGCAAAGGACCTGATTCGACTCAGTGGAGGTTCAATCCAAGCTCCCAGCCTTTCTTTTCTTTTACCTGTCACTTAGTGATCTTTACCGAAACCTTACCTTAATGACCCAGTCTCAAGTGCACACCCTAAACTTTGGTATGACCAGTAAATCCAGCTTCACACCCTCTAACCACAACCTCTGTCCTTCCTAGTCATTTATTCTGACATTCTTATTCAAACAATTCTTTATTTTGTTCAAACCCCATTATCGTCTTTAAGAAACAGATCCAGAACCATTTTATTTTAATATTTTTAAACTGAAGTATAGTTGATTTACAATATCATGTAAGTTTCAGGTGTACAGCACAGCAATTCAGTTATATATGTGTATGTATATATACACACATATATTCTTTTTTTTTTTTTTTTTTTTTTTTGGTACACGGGCCTCTCACTGTTGTGGCCTCTCCCATTGCGGAGCACAGGCACCGGACGCGCAGGCTCAGCGGCCACGGCTCACGGGCCCAGCCGCTCCGCGGCATGTGGGATCTTCCCGGACCGGGGCATGAACCCGTGTCCCCTGCATCGGCAGGCGGACTCCCAACCACAGCGCCACCAGGGAAGCCCTTACACATATATTCTTTTTCAGATTCTTTTCCTTTATAGATTATTACATGATAGATTATTACATAATATTGAGTATTATTCCCTGTGCTATACACTAGGTCCTTGTTGGTTATCTACTTATAAGCAGTAGTGTGCATATGTTAATCCCGGCCTCCTAATTTATCCCTCTCCACCCCTTTCCCCTTTGGTAACCATAAGTTTGTTTTCTGTGTCTGTGAGTCTCCTTCTGTTTTGGAAGTAAGTTCATTTGTGTCTTTTTTTTTTTTTAGATTCCACAGATAAGCAATATCATATGATATTTGTCTTTGTCTGGCTTACTTCACTTAGTATGATAATCTCTAGTTGCATCCATGTTGCTGCAAATGGCATTATTTCGTTCTTTTTTTATGGCTGAGCAATATTCCATTGTATATATGTATACTACATCTTCTTTATCCATTCATCTGTCGATGGACGTTTACGTTGCTTCTATGTCCTGGCTATCGTAAACAGTGCTCCAATGAACATTGGGGGGCATGCTGATTTAGGGGCATCTTTCCTAACTTCCAACCTCATGTTGGTGCAAGGCATTTTTCCCCATAACTTGGTAAGCTTTGAAAATTCTAGCCTTAGCCTTAAAACGAGTTTATAGATTCTGTAAAGCTCTTTCTCTGCCCCTTATCACCTCCATAACAACCAGCCCAGTGCTATGGCCCTATCTTTTCATTTCCTCTTTGTTTCTGGCACCTGGGGATTTTCCTTTCTTTCCTACAAGTTCAGCAATATCTTTTTGCTGTTGTTATACTTTATCCAGGCTTTCTAGGAGTTTATGGCACGGGAGGAGTTTTATGTTAATTCAGGTGGCCTTATGTCAGAATAAGAAACCCCCATTCACTCCTGAACTTACTCTACTCTTAGTTTCAAAATGTTACTTAAAATTCACTTTTCAAGGACAACCAGTCTTGTTCATTTTGAAAAATGCAGGGGAGAATTATATATATCACCCTCTTATTAGACTATTTGGGGGTACCAAATGAATTTGACCCCATTCTCCTATTTAAAAAACCCTGTGGCTTTGATCATAAGATGCGCCTGATTTTCCTAATCTGTTATTCCTTCTTTTGCCATCTCCTTTGTTTATGCTTGAACTTCATGTTGGAGTGCGCCAGTGTTGGTACTCTGCCCTTCTCTATTCCCCAACTTTATTACATCCTTATATGATGTGTCCTTGCTCATAGAGGGACATTTTTAAACTATTTTTATGGACATTAACCCTACTTGGTAGATGTTATTAATATTACTTAGAGAAGTTCACACTAAAAGTTGAATAAAATATATCATCATGATTTAAATGTACAGCAGGTCAAAATAATATGTCACATCTTTATATATGTCACAGGTAGGCATGGAATTTGACCTCAAAACCAGCAATGAAGTCAGATTTAACTGTATTTGCATGAACCACTTAAATACATTTTATTCTAATTCCTTAACATTCAATTTATTTCTATTCACTCATAAAATAATTGAATTTTTATTCTCAAGTAATGTATATATACATCAAGTGAAACAAAAAAAGAAATCTCTCTCTTTAAACAGAAAAGTGAATAATTCAGTCATTCCCTTGGGATAGAATATGAAAGGGAATAATGAAAAGCTAACTATTGAGAAGGAAAACACTTTTCTTCTTACAACATATAGGTAAATTCACTATCAATATACATTTAAAACACTGAGCGCTAGGAATTGGAGCTTTACTTATTAAACTTATGATGATATGAGCATTTGGTGTAATTTTACAAACCATAATGTAGCAATTATTCACTAATAATCTTAAAATCTTTTTCTCTCATGTATGAGTAAGTGTACACACAATTAGTTTATTTCAAAAATGATTTCAAAATTTTACAGAGATGTATGTAAAACGAGATTAAAATAAATCAATGAGAAACTATGGAAGAAGGGAAGCTAAAGGCAGAACAATGAAAAGTCCAAGCATTCTGAACATTTTCTTTCTCTTTTTTAAAATTTCTTTTTACTGAAGTATGGTTGATTTACAGTGTTCTGCCAATCTCTGCTGTACAGCAAAGTGACTCAGTTATACACATATAGACATTCTTTTTTTTATATTCTTTTCCATTATGGTTTGTCACAGGATATTAAACATAGTTCCCTGTGCTATAGTGTAGGACCTCGTTGTTTATCCATTTGAAATGTTTTTTTATTTTTTTTATTTTTATTTTTATTTTTTTTGCAGTACGCGGGCCTCTCACTGCTCTGGCCCCTCCCATTGCGGAGCACAGGCTCCAGACGCGCAGGCTCAGCGGCCATGGCACACGGGCCCAGCCGCTCGGCGGCATGTGGGATCTTCCCGGACCGGGGCACGAACCCACGTCCCCTGCATCGGCAGGCGGACTCTCAACCACTGCACCACCAGGGAAGCCCTATCCATTTTAAATGTAATAGTTTGCATCTATCAATCCCAAACTCCCACTCTATCCCTCTCCCTCCCACTGAACATTTTCTTAAAGATCAAGTTAATGTCAGCCAAAACAATAGGAAAACATAATTAGTAATAAGTGTTATAAGATAAAATAGTCTAGTTATTTTTAAACAAATAGATGTCTAAAAACAAGTGAGAAAGCTTAAGTATTTTATTTTTTCAGTATTGATTCATGAGAGAAATGTCTTTGATAGGCCATTGTGATAATCACTACTGCTGCTCTTTGCTATCTGTTTCTCCTCTCCTTCTGGGTACATGGGAGCCTGAAGTTCCTTGACTATTTAACTTTGAAGGAGACAATAGAGCTAGTTGTTATCAATGAGTTTTTAGTGTAGGTGACATGGGTTATTTCTGGGCTATAGTATTTAATTGTTGGTGTGAAATCCTATAGAGATATCTATCTCTTTGGCTCAGAGATCAGCAGCGTTTGAGATGGTGGATGTCCCATCTGCCTTAGTCTTTGAGTGACTACAGTGAGGAAAGGACCCTAAACCTTCAACCATTTATGGACATGAAACATTAGGAAGAAATGCACCTTTGTTATTTTAAGCCACTGAGATTTTGGAAGTTGTTTCTTACTACAGTATAACCCAGCCCTATGCTAACTAGTCCAGTCCTTATAAGGATACCCTATGTAATGTAGTTACTTATCCTCAACAACTACCCTAAAAAGTGCAATAATTTTAAAAAAAGGTTAGTGACATGAATAAAACCAAGAACAATACAATGATGATTCCCTGGAGGATCAAAACTCTTGTGGTCACTGCCCTTAATAGTATTATGATTTAATCCAAGAATTACATTTAAAGTAGTGCTATATAGCATATATATAATTAAAGCTACAAATATGAGTAACATGTAAAATTAATGTTAATAACTTTTCTTTAGTCCAATATATAGGAAATATTATCATTTTACCATATAATCAATATAAAATATTAATGATGTGATATTTTACATTTTTTGGTACTAAGTCCTGGAAATCCAGTGGATTTCAAGTGTGTCAGATGACACACATGACACATCTCACTTCAGTCTGGCTACATTTCAAATGCTCAATTGCCAGATGTGGCTAGTGGCTACAGGACTGGACAGTGCAACTTTATAGGTTTTAGAATCTAATGAGAAAAATAATATGCACAGGCCTTCAGGTACTCTTTTATAAATTGTATTTTTTTCATTTGTACTTTTAATAGAATATGACTAATAGAGATATTTAAGGTTATATTCTTTTATAAGAACACAGGATGAAGATATCCTTTGCAAGTGAATTTAAACAAAGCTCTCTACTTCGTAAATGAGTAAAATGCATTTGTGACACCTTATACAAAAACTGAGTAAGCTGGACACCTGCCTATGTATATAGTAACTCCACCTATGCAGCAATAATTGTCAGTAAGGTCAACATTTTCCTTGACACAACACACTGAGTCTTTTGCTCACACAGAAATAAATGGAAATTTAGGATACAAAAGTTCTAATGCATAAAGCATAATCAAAATAATTTTAGTCTGGAGAATATTTAATGCATACAAACCAGTCAACTTCTATGACTACAAAATATGAAAATATCCATCCATCATCTATATAGTTTTAAGTATTGTAACATCTAATGGATGTCCCAGGATAACCTGCTTGTAAATTATACGCCTAAATAAAATGATTTAACCTACCATGGAAAATTGCTAGATAAAAACAATGCATGAGACTGTGTCAAAAGTGATTTTTGTTTTAGAATAGCTGGGTATAAGTCATTCTTTCTCATGATAATTATATGGCAAGCAAAGCAAAAAAACATGCATTATTCTATAGGAAAATATCCATTTTGCTGTTCACCTCAATGGATAGGAAATACAACTAGTACATTCAGAATAGTTTTCGGTCAGTAACGTAAACGTGAAAAAGAAGAGAGGGAGGCAGGATGTGCCACTGTTTTATTCCACTATGAATTTTTACTAAGTCTGACAAGAGACTACTCCTCAATCATTTTGACTTTTGCAGAAATTGATATAAGCATAAGTCGCTGGGGGCCAATATTGAATTGGTACACTGTATCCTTTATAAAAAGTGAAAGGTCAAGGAAAAAAAGTGAAACATAACCATATTCACTGTCTAATAGATTTCTCCATGGGGTGGTAAAGAATAAAATAAAGATGAGTACTGAAATAACTTTGCCTAAGCCAACCGCATCCTCATGTAGAATATTAGCCAAAGAATCCAAAGTGGACTGTCCCATATAAAATTTGATTGGACTAAACTGAGTACTCTCTCATATAAAAAACAAAAATTGAGAAATTGGAAAAGATTGGGATTTTTCTTTTTTTATTGAAGTGTAGTCGATTTATAATATTGTGTTAGTTTCAGGTGTACAGCAAATTGATTCAGTTTATATATATATATATATATATATATATATATATATATGCATATATATTTTTTCAGACTATTTTCCACTATAGGTTATTACAAGATACTGAATATAGTTCTATGTGCTATACAATAAATCCTTGTTGCTGTACCTATTTTATGTGTAGTAGTTTGTATCTGTTAATCCCATACTCCTAGTTTATCCCTCCTCCACTCCCTTTCCCCTTTGGTAACCATAAGTTTGTTTTCTGTGTCTGTATTGTATATACATTCTTTTGTATTATTTTTTGGATTCCACATATGAGTGATATCATATATTTGTCTTTGTCTGACTTGCTTTACTTCTTATGATATTCTCTAGGTCATTCCAAATTGCTGCAAATGTCAAATTTCATTCTTTTACATGGCTGATTAATATTCCATTGTTATGTATATAGCACACCTTCTTAATCCAATCATTTATTGATGGGCACTCAGGTTGTTTCCATGTCTTGGATATTGTAAATAGTGCCGCTATGAACATTGGGGTGTATGTATCTTTTCGAATTAGAGTTTTCATCTTTTCCAGATATATGCCCAGGAGTGAGATTGCTAGATTATGTGGTAGCTCAATTTTTTGTTTTTCAAAGAATCTTCAGACTGTTTTCCATAGTGGCTGTAACAATTCACATTCCCACCAAAAGTATAGGAGGGTTACCTTTTCTCCACACCCTCTCCAGCATTTATTGTTTGTGGATTTTTTGATCACAGCCATTCTGACTGGTGTGAGGTGATACCTCATTCTAGGTTTTTTTTTTTTTTTTTTTTTTTTT
>RJWK010031248.1:11576-24413 GCA_004363435.1 Platanista minor | reverse complement strand
TTTGTCCCACCTTACCCTTCCCCCTCCCCATATCCTCAAGTCCATGCTCTAGTAGGTCTGCCTCTTTATTCCTGTCTGGCCCCTAGGTTCTTCATGACCATTTTTTTTTTCTTTTATATTCCATATATATGTGTTAGCATATGGTATTTGTTTTTCTCTTTCTGACTTACTTCACTCTGTATGACAGACTCTAGGTCCATCCACCTCACTACAAATAACTCCATTTCATTTCTTTTTATGGCTGAGTAATATTCCATTGTATATATGTGTCACATCTTCTTTATCCAATCATCTGTCGATGGACACTTAGGTTGTTTCCATGTCCTGGCTATTGTAAATAGAACTGCAATGAACATTGTGGTGCATGACTCTTTTTGAATTATGGTTTTCTCAGGGTGTATGCCCAGTAGTGGGATTGCTGGGTCATATGGCCGTTCTATTTTTAGTTTTTTTTTTAACTGTTCTCCAGAGTGGCTGTATCAATGTACATTCCCACCAACAGTGCAAGAGGGTTCCCTTTTCTCCACACCCTCTCCAGCATTTATTGTTTGTAGATATTTTGATGATGGCCATTCTGACTGGTGTGAGATGGTATCTCATTGTAGTTTTGATTTGCATTTCTCTATTGATTAGTGATGTTGAGCTTTCTTTCATGTGCTTGTTGGCAATCTGTATGTCTTCTTTGGAGAAATGTCTATTCAGGTCTTCTGCTCATTTTTAGATTGGGTTGTTTGTTTTCTTGATATTGAGCTGCATGAGCTGCTTGTAAAATTTGGAGATTAATCCTTTGTCTGTTGCTTCATTTGAAAATATGTTCTCCCATTCTGAGGGCTCTCTTTTCATTTTGTTTATGGTTTCCTTTGCTGTGCAAAAGCTTATAAGTTTCATTAGGTCCCATTTTATTTTTGTTTTTATTTCCATTTCTCTAGGAGGTGTGTCAAAAAGAATCTTGCTGTGACTTATGTAATAGAGTGTTCTGCCTATGTTTTCCTCTAAGAGTTTGATAGTATCTGGCCTTACATTTAGATCTTTAATCCATTTTGAGTTTATTTTTGTGTATGGTGTTAGGGAGTGTTCTAATTTCATACTTTTACATATACCTGTCCATTTTTCCCAGCACCACTTATTGAAGAGGCTGTCTTTTCTCCACTGTATATTCTTACCTCCTTTATCAAAGATAAGGTGACCATATGTGCGTGGGTTTATCTCTGGGCTTTCTATCCTGTTCCATTGATCTATATTTCTGTTTTTGTGCCAGTACCATACTGTCTTGATTACTGTAGCTTTGTAGTAGAGTCTGAAGTCAGGGAGCCTGATTCCTCCTGCTCCGTTTTTCTTTCTCATGGTTACTTTGGCTGTTGGGGGTCTTTTGTGTTTCCATACAAATTGTGAAATTTTTTATTCTAGTTCTGTGAAAAATACCAGTGGTAATATGATAGGGATTGCATTGAATCTGTAGATTGCTTTGGGTAGTAGAGTCATTTTCACAATGTTGATTCTTCCAATCCAAGAACATGGTATATCTCTCTATCTATTTGTATCATCTTTAATTTCTTTCATCAGTGTCTTATAATTTTCTGAATACAGCTCTTTTGTCTCCTTAGGAAGGTTTATTCCTAGATATCTTATTCTTTTTGTTGCAATGGAAAATAGGAGTGTTTTCTTAATTTCACTTTCAGATTTTTCATCATTAGAATGTAAGAATGTTAGAGATTTCTGTGCATTAATTTTGTATTCTGCTACTTTGCCAGATTCATTGATTAGCTCTAGTAGTTTTCTAGTAGCATCTTTAGGATTCTCTGTGTATAGTATCATGTCATCTGCAAACAGTGACAGCTTTACTTCTTCTTTTCCGATTTGGATTCCTTTTTTTTCTTTTTCTTCTTTGATTGCTGTGGCCAAAACTTCCAAAACTATGTTTAATAATAGTGCTGAGAGTGGGCAACCTTGTCTTGTTCCTGATCTTAGTGGAAATGGTTTCAATTTTTCATCATTTAGGACGATGTTGGCTGTGGGTTTGTCATTTATGGCCTTTATTATGTTGAGGAAAGTTCCCTCTATACCTACTTTCTGGAGGGTTTTTATCATAAATGGGTGTTGAATTTTGTTGAATGTTTTCTCTGTATCTATTGAGATGATCATATGGTTTTTCTCCTTCAGTATGTAATATGGTGTATCTCATTGATTGACTTGTGTATATTGAAGAATCCTTGCGTTCCTGGGATAAACCCCACTTGATCATGGTTTATGATCCTTTTAACGTGCTGTTCGATTCTGTTTGCTAGTATTTTGTTGAGGATTTTTGCATCTATGTTCATCAGTGATATTGGCCTGTAGTTTTCTTTCTTTGTGACATCTTTGTCTGGTTTTGGTATCAGGGTGATAGTGGCCTCATAGAATGAGTTTGGGAGTGTTCCTCCCTCTGCTGTATTTTGAAAGAGTTTGAGAAGGATAGGTTTTAGCTCTTCTCTAAATGTTTGATAGAATTCAGCTGTCAAGCCATCTCGTCCTGGGCTTTTGTTTGTTGGAAGATTTTCAATCACAGTTTCAATTTCAGTGCTTGTGGTTGGTCTGTTCATATTTTCTATTTGTTCCTGGTTCAGTCTCGGAAGTTTGTGCATTTCTAAGAATTTGTCCATTTCTTCCAGGGTGTCCATTTTATTGGCATATAACTGCTTGTAGTAATCTCTCATGATCCTTTGTATTTCTGCAGTGTTCAGTTGTTACTTCTTTTCCATTTCTAATTCTACTGATTTGAGTCTTCTCCCTTTTTTTCTTGATGAGTCTGGCTAATGGTTTATCAATTTTGTTTATCTTCTCAAAGAACCAGCTTTTAGTGTTATTGATCTTTGCTATCATTTCTTTCATTTCTTTTTCATTTATTTCTGATCTCAGCTTTATGATTTCTTTCCTTCTGCTGACTTTGGGTTTTTTTGGTTCTTCTGTCTGTAATTGCTTTAGGTGTAAGGATAGGTTGTTTATTTGAGATGTTTCTTGTTTCTTAAGGTAGGATTGTATTGCTATAAACTTCCCTCTTAGAACTGCTTTTGCTGCATGCCATAGGTTTTGAGTTGTCGTGTTTTCATTGTCATTTGTTTCTCGGTATTTTTTGATTTCCTCTTTGATAATTTCAGTGATCTCTTGGTTATTAAGTAGTGTATTGTTTAGCCTCCATGTGTTTGTATTTTTTACCGATTTTTTTTCCTGTAATTGATATCTAGTCTCATAGTGTTGTGGTCAGAAAAGAAACTTGATACAATTTCAATTTTCTTAAATTTACCACTGCTTGATTTGTGACCCAAGGTATGATCTATCCTGGAGAGTGTTCCATGAGCACTTGAGAAGAATGTGTATTCTCTTGTTTTTGTGTGGAATGTTCTATAAATATCAATTAAGTCCAACTTGTTTAATGTATCATTTAAAGCTTGTGTTTCCTTATTTTCATTTTCGATGATCTATCCATTGGTGAAAGTGGGATGTTACAGTCCCCTACTATGATTGTGTTCCTGTCAATTTCCTCTTTTATGACTGTTAATATTTGCCTTATATATTGAGGTGCTCCTAGGTTGGGTGCCTAAATATTTACAGTTGCTATATCTTCTTCTTGGATTGATCCCTTGATCATTATGTAGTGTCTTTCTTTGTCTCTTGTAATAGTCTTTGTTTTAAAGTCTATTTTGTCTTACATGAGAATTGGTACTCCAGCTTCCTTTTGATTTCCATTTTCCTGGAATATCTTTTTCCATCCCCTCACTTTCAGTCTGTATGTGTCCCTAGGTCTGAAGTGGGTCTCTTGTAGACAGCATACATACAGGTCTTGTTTTTGTATCCATTCAGCCAGTCTGAGTCTTTTGGTTGGAGCCTTTAATCCATTTACATTTAAGATAATTTTTGATATGTATGTTCCTATTACCATTTTCTTAATTGGTTTTGTTTTGTTATTGTAGGTCTTTTCCTTCTCTTGTGTTTCCTGCCTAGAGAAGTTCCTTTAGCATTGGTTGTAAAGCTGGTTTGGTGGTGCTGAATTCTCTTAGCTTTTTCTTGTTTGTAAAGGTTTTAATTTCTCCATCAAATGTGAGTGAGATCCTTGCTGGGTAGTGTACTCTTGGTTGTAGGTTTTTCCCCTTCATCACTTTAAATATGTCCTGCCACTCACTTCTGGCTTGCAGAATTTCTGCTGAAACATCAGCTGTTTAGCTTATGGCGATTCCCTTGTATGTTATTTGTTGTTTTTCCCTTGCTGCTTTTAATATTTTTTCTTTGTATTTAATTTTTGGTGGTTTGATTAATATGTGTCTTGGCGTGTTTCTCCTTGGATTTATCCTGCATGGGACTCTCTGTGCTTCCTGGAGTTGATTGACTATCTCCTTTCCCATATTAGGGAATTTTCAACTATAATCTCTTCAAATATTTTCTCAGTCCCTTTCTTTTTCTCTTCTTCCTCTGGGACCCCTATAATTCGATTGTTGGTGTGTTAAAGTTGTCCCAGAATTCTCTGAGACTGTCCCCAATTCTTTTCATTCTTTTTTCTTTATTCTGCTCTGCAGTAATTATTTCCACTAGTTTGTCTTCTAGGTCCCTTATCTGTTCTTCTACCTCAGTTATTCTGCTATTGATCCCTTCTAGAGAATTTTTACTTTCATGTATTGTGTTTTTCATCACTGTTTGTTTGCTCTTTAGTTCTTCTAGGTCCTTGTTAAACGTTTCTTGTATTTTCTCCATTGGATTTCCAAGATTTTGGATCATCTTTACTATCATTACTCTGAATTCTTTTTTAGGTGGATTGCCTGTTTCCTCTTCATTTGTTAGGTCTCTTGGGTTTTTACCTTGCTCCTTCATCTGCTGTGTGTTTCTCTGTCTTCTCATTTTGCTTAGCTTACTGTGTTTGGGGTCTCCTTTTCGCAGGCTGTTGTTCGTAGTTCCCATTGATTTTGTGTCTTCCCTCAGTGCCTAAGGTTGTTTCAGTGGGTTGTCTAGGCTTCCTGGTGGAGGGCGCTAGTGCCTGTGCTCTGCTGGATGAGGCTGGATCTTGTCTTTATGCTTTGCAGGTCCACGTCTGGTGGTGTGTTTTGGGGTGTTTGTGGCCTTATTATGATTTTAGGCAGCCTCTCTGCTAATGGTGGGGTTGTGTTCGTGTCTTGCTAGTTGTTTGGCTTAGGGTGTCCAGCACTGTAGCTTGCTCGTCTTTGAGTGGAGCTGGGTCTTGGCGTTGAGATGGAGATCTCTGGGAAATTTTCACCGTTTGCTATTTCTTGGAGCTGGGAGGTCTCTTGGGGACCAGTGTCCTGAAGTTGTTGCCTGGCCATCTTGTAAAATTACAACTCTTCCCTCTGGTTGCACTTACAGCCATATGAAATATTATGTATTTTATTGACTTTTAAAAATTGTCTTTCTCATCTCCCATAAGAAGGGAGCAGAAACATTTGCTTGTTTTGTTTGCTGCTATATTTATATCCAGTGTCTGACATATAACAGGGGCTTCAGTAAGTGTTTATTGAATGAATGAATGGATAGATGAATGAATGAATATACAGTTGATCTTTGAACAATGTGGGAGTTAGGGTCATGGCCCCCCACAATGCAGTCAAGAATCTATATATAACTTAAAGTTAGCCCTCCATTATCTGCAGTTTCTCTGTATCCATGTTTATGTGTTCACGGATTCAACCAACTATGGATCGTGTAGTACTGTAGTATTTATTACTGAAAAAAAAATCCACGTATAAGTAGACCCACGCAATTCAAACCCATGTCCTTCAAGGGTCAAATATACATGAGTGCTACCTCGATGTGAAGTTGATGTGTACCAATGCGGCTGACATTTTGGCTTCAAAAGCAAACTCTTCACCAGAGAAGTTATCAGGAGAATCAACTGAATCAATGCCTTTGTTCACAAATGGAATTTTTGTGTTCGTACAGTAAAACAGTGGTGGGGTTTTTTTTTTGCCGCATGCAGGCCTCTCACTGTTGTGGCCTCTCCCACCACGGAACACAGGCTCCGAACGCACAGGCTTAGCGGCCATGGCTCACGGATCCAACCGCTCCGCGGCATGTGGGATCTTCCCAGACCGGGGCACAAACCTGTGTCCCCTGCATCGGCAGGCGGACTGTCAACCACTGAGCCACCAGGGAAGCCCAGTGGTGGTTTTTTTTAAAATAAATTGGTTCACTTAATTCAGCAGAGGGTGTTTAGTTTCAGGGTTGTCAAAGCTATAGCTTATTAAGAGTCCTTTTAGGAAGGTGTTCCCTACAAATGAAAGGGGATACATTATTGACTTGTTTCAACTTGTTAAAGGTGTAAATTACCTTGTCTAAATAGATCCAGAATTGTGTCTAGCTCAAGAATAATTTCATGATATCGATCTTATTAGGCCATCAGAAAAAGTAAAATAGCAGTTTTCAACCAGTCAGTGACCAAAAACCAAGAAGTTGCTCTTTTCAGCAGAAGGTAATTATTTCTGATAGGGTAATTATATTTATTTTTCCGTCCTTTATGCTTCATGTTATTACTTCTATTTTTTGACTTCTTGCGGTTTCAACTGTACTGATCTTAGACTCATGAAACTAAGAGATCCTAGCCTTCTTTCATCTTTCTTATGGGAAGATCTATTTACATAATCTGTGTCAAGTAACGTTACCTGAATCCTTTTCTTAATACACTTACAGGAAATTATACTTCCTCCATGTGTTGTAGTCTCATTTCCTTTCTTTCCTTTTCTTTCCTTTTTTTAACATTTTATATAGAAAATTTCAAACATATACCAAAGAATATGATAGATAGAAAAGTATAATGAAAGAGTGTAATGAAACCTTCACATATGTAAATATGATCTGTCTTTATCTTACACTGAGACTCTCAGTTCTCCATAATACTAGGAATGATATAGTTAGAATATTACATAATTATTTGTTTGCTCTCTCCGACAAATATACCCTAAACAGTTTTAGGAAACAACAATACAGTTCCTAAAGTTTAAGAGCTGCAGTTCTACTTGTCCTTAGGACACAACCTTCTAGAGGTGCACTGGCAAAAACAGAATAATAGTGGTTTGTAATAGTCATTCCTAGTGTAGTCGTACAAGTGTATACACATGTAGGTTAATTTCTTTTGGTTTATTTTTATTGCTTAGGCATTACTTTTTAAAATTTAATTTTGCTTTACAATTATGTAAATATTTACATGGATCCAATGTCAAATTTACTAAACAAGGTATTTTCAAAGAAGTCTAACTTTTAATCTTGACCACTCTATCCTGGAACTTTCCTCTCCCATAGGTAACTTTAAACGTTATGGTTTATTCTTACATTTTTTAAATTCTTGTTTTATAGCTGCATTATGTTTGATGAGATAGCTATGGTCAATAATTTTGATTAAAGAGAGGGTATATCCATTGGGTGAATGTTCCAAAATTGAATGGACTAGTCCTCTGCTGATGGACTTCCCAGTCTTTTGCTGAGTCCTATACTACCTTCATATTTTTGTATTTTCTTACCAGTGAATCTTTGGCATGTTCCTAGAAGAGGGATTACTAAATCCCTACTAAAGAGTTGAAAGGCTAAATGCATATGTAAATTTTGTTGGATGCTGCCAAATTCTCCTCCATAGGAATTGTACCATTTTTCATTCCCACCAGCAGCAATAGGAATGACTGCTCTCTCAGCCTCACCAAGAGAGTATGTCACCGAAGGTCGAGATTCTTACCAGTCCAATAGGTGAAAAAACTGTATACTTCAGGGTAGTTCTAATTTCAGTTTCTCTTATGTTGAGTGCAACTGAATGTTTTTTTCCATGTGGTGAAGAGACACTTGTGTTTCTTTGCTCATGAACTGTTTTCACCAGCCTGTTTTTCTGTAGGGTGACTGGACTTTTTCCTTTTCTATTTTATTAATCTTTCAACTGTGATACAAGTATTTTCCCTGTTTGTCATTTGTCTGTTTACTTGGCTTATGATACCTTTTACCAACAATAGTGTATTATTATTTTATATAGTTAAAATTCATCTATCATTTTCCTGTTCCTCTGGATTTTGAGTTACTGTTAGAAAAGTTGTTCCTACTCCCAGATTATAAGGGATTCACACATATTTTCATCCAGTTCTTACATGGTTTATTTACAACAAAATTTTCGATATATTTGGAATTTATACTAGTGTATCCAGTAAGGAAAAGAACCAATTTAAAAATTTTGCTATGTAACTTTCTTGTTATTCCAATAAAACTTATTATAAAGTCTTTTCGTTTCCCCAAATTGGTCTGAGATGCAGCCTTTATTGTACCCTAAATTTGCATTTGTAATTTAGTAGTCCTTTCCAATGCTTATTAATTGAAAATTATTCATTTACTTGACCTATATTATTTTTGCTTCCATATGAGCCATTTCTCTGAGAAAAGTGGAGGAAGATGTGGCTACAATTCTCATTCTGGAATTTTTCCATAGGAATTAAGGTCAGAATCCAATTGCCCTTTAGATTTAATAATCTCAAATTTTAACCTTACGTTCTAAAATTTCTTTCTTCTCTCCCTGCAACCTTTAAACAATTGTAAATTTAACCCTTTTACATTTCCTAGATCATATTTTCTTGTTAATCTTAACTTCCTTTTCCTCATTTCTCACATTTAAACAGCATATAATTGTATATTTTTGCCTCCTAATTATTTCTCAAAACCTTCCCATCCTTTCCTTTCTTACTTCCAGTGCTGTAGTTGCTACCTTAAGCATGTCTCACTTGGACAATGTTAATAGCTATACTCCTACTTGCAATCCTGTTCCCTTCAGATTCTCCTTCTTCACAGCTACCAAAGAGATCTGTTTCAAATAGCAACCTGACTCACCCTCCCTCCAGTTAATACCCTATAATCTGTAGGACAAAATCCTGTTTCCTTAACAAGTCTTACAAGACCTGCCTGTTCACTCTCCTGCCTTATTCTCTGCCATTTGTCCCTCATGAGTTAGGCTTCAGCAGTCTCATACCACTTGTAGGCTATCAGGTACTCCAGATTGCTTCAGATTACCTCAAACCTCCCTCCTTTGCTCAGGCTAGTCTCTTTGCCTGGAATGCCTGCCTCTTCCTATATCTCCAGCCTAAGGCATCACTTCTTCCACAGGGCTTTCCCTTCCCTGACAATCTTACCCCACTCCATCCCTGCCCCCACAGTCTCACATTGTATTAAAATTATATTGATGAAGTTATCTTTCATTTTACTCTAAGCCTTGTGAGTAGAAATTAATCTTCATGAATATTGGTCTACAATGAACAATAGTGATAATACTAATTTTTATTATTTTATTAAATTATATTATCATTAACATTAATATTAATTGTACAATAACATTTACTGTATTGTATAATGTAGAGAGTGGTTTATATGTCTGTTCCACTACTAGATTATGAACATCTTGAAAGATGGAACATTATCTCAGTTCTCTATGTACCCTTAATCTTAGATGGAGTCTGTTACATGGAATAGGACCTCAAGAAGTGAGAGTTGTTAAGTTAAAGAAAAATAGAGATCATGATGACAAAAGCCCTGTAGAACATAATTTTGGAGAAATAATTGAAATAACTGAGAATTCCAACAGAAAAAGAGAGCATTTCCAAGACGGGGTTAAAAGGGGTGGTCACAGACAACAGGCATGGGCCTCCAGAGAGTGGAACAGTGCAGGAAAGTGACAGAAGGGTAGATCCCAGCTTCATATAGAGTAAGATCTCTTTTGGGGACTCATGGGTCTCATATTGTTAGGCGTTTCAGAAAACGCTGGGCAAAAATCCCAATGAGAAATCACTACACACCTATTAGAATGGCTAAAATAAAAAATAGTGACAACAAAAAAATCCATGTGAGGGTGCAGATAAACTGGATCACCCTACATTGCCAGTGGGAATGTAAGATGCTTCAGTCTTTCTAGAAAACAGTTTGATAGTTTCCTATGAACTAAACATGCAGTTACCGTATGACCAGCAATTGCACACTTGGGTCTTTATCCCAGAAAAAGGAAGATTAATATTCCCATAAAAACCTATACACTATAGAGGAACCAAGATGGCAGAGTAGAAGGACGTGCTCTCATTCCCTCTTGCGAGAACACCAGAATCACAACTAGCTGCTAGACAATCACTGACAGTAAGACACTGGAACTCACCAAAAAAGATACCCCACGTCCAAAAACAAAGGAGAAGCCACAATAAGATGGTAGGAGGGGCGCCATCACAGTAAAATCAAATCCCATAACTAATGGGTGGGTGACTCACAGACTGGAGAACACTTATACCACAGAAGTCCACCCACTGGAGTGAAGGTTCTGAGCCCCACGTCAGGCTTCCCAACCTGGGGGTCCAGCAACAGAAGGAGGAATTCCTAGAGAATCAGACTTCGAAGCCTAGTGAGAATTGATTGCAGGACTTTGACAGGACTGGGGGAAACAGAGACTGTACTCTTGGAGGGGACACACAAAGTAGTGTGCTCATCGAGACCCAGGGGAAGGAACAGTGACCCCAGGGGAGACTGAACCAGAACTACCTGCTAGTATTGGAGGGTCTCCTGCAGAGGCGGGGTGCGGGGGCTGTGGCTCATCGTGGGGACAAGGACACTGACAGCAGAAGTTTGGGAAACTACTCCTTGGTGTGAGCCCTCCCAGAGTCTGTCATTAGCCCCACCAGAGAGCCCAGGTGGGCTCCAGTGTTGGGTTGTCTCAGGCCAAGCAACCAACAGGGAGGGAACCCAGCCCCACCGATCAACAGTCAAGTGGATTAAAGTTTTACTGAGCTCTGCCCACCAGAGCAACAGTCAGCTCTACCCACCACCAGTCCTTCCCATCAAGCCTCTTAGATAGCCTCATCCACCAGAGGGCAGAGAGCAGAAGCAAGAACTACAGTCCTGCAGCCTGTGGAAAAAAAACCACATTCACAGAAAGATAGACAAGATGAAAAGGCAGAGGGCTATGTACCAGATGAAGGAACAGATAAAACCCCAGAAAAATAACTAAGTGAAGTGGAGATAGGCAACCTTCCAGAAAAAGAATTCAGAATAATGATAGTGAAGATGACCCAGGACCTCAGAAAAACAATGGAGGCAAAGCTTGAAAAGATGTAAGAAATGTTTAACAAAGACCTAGAAGAATTAAAGAACAAACAAACAGAGATGAACAATACAATAACTGAAATGAAAACTCCACTAGAAGGAATCAATAGCAGAATAACTAAGGCAGAAGAACGGATAAGTGACCTGGAAGACAGAATGGTGGAATTCACTGATGTGGAATGGAATAAAGAAAAAAGAATGAAAAGAAATGAAGACAGCCTAAGAGACCTCTGGGACAGCATTAAATGCAACAACATTCGCGTTATAGGGGTCCCAGAAGAGGAGAGAAGGAAAGGACCAGAGAAAATATTTGAAGAGATTATAGTCGAAAACTTCCCTGACATGGGAAAGGAAATAGCCACCCAAGTCCAGGAAGTGCAGTGAGTCCCATACAGGATAAACCCAAGGAGAAACACACCGAAACACATAGTAATCAAATTGGCAAAAATTATAGACAAAGAAAAATTATTAAAAGCAGCAAGGGAAAAACAACAAATAACATACAAGGGAATTCCCATAAGGTTAACAGCTGATTTTTCCACAGAAACTCTACAAGCCAGAAGGGAGTGGCAAGATATATTTAAAGTGATGAAAGGGAAAAACCTACAACCAAGATTACTCTACCCAGCAAGGATCTCATTCAGATTCGATGGAGAAATCAAAAGCTTTACAGACAAGCAAAAGCTAAGAGAATTCAGCACCACCAAACCAGCTTTACAACAAATGCTAAAGGAACTTCTCTAAGTGGGATACACAAGAGAAGAAAAGGATCTACAAAAGCAAACCCAAAACAATTAAGAAAATGGTCACAGGAACATACATATCGATAATTACCTTAAATGTGAATGGGTCAAATGCACCAACCAAAAGACACAGGCTTGCTGAATGGATACAAAAACAAGACCCATATATATGCTGTCTACAAGAGACCCACTTCAGACCTAGGGACACATACAGACTGAAAGTGGGGCGATGGAAAAAGATATTCCATGAAAATGGAAATCAAAAGAAAGCTGGAGTAGCTATACTCATATCACATAAAATGACTTTAAAATAAAGAATGTTATAAGAGGCAAGGAAGGACACTACATAATGATCAAGAGATCAATCCAAGAAGAAGATATAACAATTATAAATATATGTGCACCCAACATAGGAGCACCTCAATATATAAGGCAACTGCTAACAGCTATAAAAGAGGAAATCAACAGTAACACAATAATAGTGGGGGACTTTAACACCTCACTTACATCAATGGACAGGTCATCTAACATGAAAATAAATAAGGAAACACAGGCTTTAAATGACACAATAGACCAGATAGATTTAATTCACATTTATAGGACATTCCATCAAAAACAGCAGATTACACTTTCTTCTCAAGTGTGCATGGAAGATTCTCGAGGATAGATCACATCTTGGGTCTCAAATCAAGCCTCAGTAAGTTAAAGAAAATTAAAATCAAGCATCTTTTATGGCCACAAGTCTATGAGATTAGAAATGAATTACAGGGAAAAAAACGTAAAAAACACAAACACATGGAGGCTAAACAATACATTACTAAACAACCAACAGATCACTGAAGAAATCAGAGAGGAAATCAGAAAATTCCTAGAGACAAATGACAATGAAAACACGATGATCCAAAACCTATGGGATGGGCTTCCCTGGTGGCGCAGTGGTTGAGAGTCCGCCTGCCGATGCAGGGGACACGGGTTCGTGCCCCGGTCTGGGAAGATCCCACATGCCGCGGAGCGG